>JAYJMA010046821.1:0-11086 GCA_036873895.1 Parotocinclus cabessadecuia
AAGAGGCCGTAGAGCTAGACAGCTACACACACAACACGAAGCGAAAAAAGGCATTCATGAGAGTTTGTTTCAAATGAAACCAGCTCCTTGTTTATACATTTATTGTCCTTTTATCAGCTCCACTCACCCTACAGAAGTATTTTATAGTAGACTGTAGTCTGTTTCTCTACATATTTTGTAATTCACCTTTACTTTATTCTCTAATGGTCAGGACCCTCACAAGAACCCCCACAGATCAAGTATTGTTTTGGTGGTGGATCATTCTTAGCACTGCAGTGACATAGATGTGGTGGGGGTGTGTTAATGTGTGTTCTGCTGTTATGAGTGGATCAGACACAACAGTACTGCTGAAGATGTTTGAACACTTCACTATCACTGCTGGAAGACAAAATAGGTCACTAAATAATATTATCCAGTCAGCAGCATCCTGTGAGCGCTGATGAAGTATTTCAGGATTAATAACACACTGTACAACAACAGATGAGCTACTGTATCTTATTAGACAATATGTTAGATTTGTCTAATAAGAACTCATACTAAGTGAATAGTGTTTAAAACAGCAACACTGTTGTGTTTAATCCACGTATACCAACACAACACACACTAACGCCCCCAGCACATACATGTCACTACAGCGCTGAGAATGATCCACCACCCAAATAGTGTCTGATCTGTGGGGGTTCTTGTGAGGGTCCTGACCATTAGAGAATAAAGTAAAGGTGAATTACAAAGTATGTAGAGAAACAGACTACAGTCTACTACAAAATACTTCTGTAGGGTGAGTGGAGCTGATAAAAGGACAATAAATGTATAAACAAGGAGTAATGGGGGATAATAAAGTACGTGGTGAAACAAGTGAACTACAGTCTGTAATAAAATACTGTATAATGTAATGTTATCTATACTGTATACAATAATATACAGTATAGTAGAATAGCACTACAAAGTGCTTCTATATGCTGTCCATGAAAATGGACAAGAGGGTATAAACAAGTATGGTATGGCTAACTACTTAATTTGGAACAATGTGTATACACATACACTGAGTATATGTCTTATATCTACTATAAGTAGTTTTCTGTTGTCTGCGCATAAACACGCACAATATTGTATAATATAAATGATTTTGACCTTTTGTGAGTTTTGCATATATTTAGAGTTTGTGAACTTGTCCTATATCTTTTATATGTCAAAAGTTTGTATATAACTTCTTAACAGCTGAGTTGTGGCTGTAATATAGTCCAGACTGCATTTAAAACATGGTTGAATAAAGGTTGAGTTATGGCTATAATCTAGCGCACACTGTATTTAAAACATGGTTGAACGATTTTGGTTTAATTATGGCTCTGTTGTGGCACCCAGATCCTGACAAAGTAATCGCCGTCATTTCACGACAGCATGTGGGCCAAATAAAAGTAGGACATGTGGGCCACATTTGTCAAACACCTTCGCCAAAATATTCAACCAAGATAAAGTAAATAAGTGGCGTATTCAAGCCTAAATGCCATAACCACAAATGAGCCACTCATTTTCATTTGCCCAAAGGATTTACTTAAAATTCCACTAATAGCACAATCTAAAAGTGACACATTACAAAGAGTTATACAATACTTACACTGGCCTTGCATGATTAATATGGCCTACTTGCACAGTAAAGCTGAACCGCAGCTCATTTAAGAAGCGGCTCATAGTGTGGCTTAATGCTAATTCGTTAGTGTGTAACGCCAGTTACACTGATTAAAACCAGTGATGGAGTTCTCTAGTTGCTTAGACTATCAATATTTCTAATATATTCATATAATGTGTTGTTTCTCTGCTTTATTAAAGTCTGTTGCTGCATCGAGCTTGCTCTTCCTGACAATCTGACAGCATGATCACACCACACCACACCGGTTTCTGGATCTGCTCTGCATGTCTCACTTCCTCAACTCACATAAATTATTCACTTCTTGGCACACCACGGACTCAGTGAAACCAACAAAGCACGCACACATTTTGATCAAATCACACAATCCTGCACAATGGCTAAATGTTCTAAACCACACTAAAAGGTGTGCAATAGCAACAATAAGGGGTATGCATTATGAAACGTATATGTAATGTTTTAATTAATGTATTGTCTACATGTTCACAACGCCACTAATCAAGATATTGTTCAACTTAAAAACACACAACTGAAGAACACACCATACCAGCAGACAAAATACAGTCACCGCCAGCCTTCCAGTCATATTTGCTAGATAATACTTATCCTGACTCACAGAGAGATGATTTGGCTTAAAAATGTGGATTTGCTGAAAAGACTGCAGTATCCAAACTGTGTCAGAAATCAGAGGCCACACTAGACAGTTCAAAACATATTTCGTTATTTGGAAACTAGCAACTTTAGGAGTCAGTTGTTCATTAAAAGGGCTTAACCAACCAAGGTACCAGCACAAAACCGATTAAAATACATAATAAATCATTCAATTGTTGTTTTAATTGATGTCATTAGTACACATATATAATGTCCTATTAACTAGAGCAAACTAGTACAATGTAAAACTTTTAAAAACACATTTTTGAAGGATGCAAAGTATCGTCTAAAACCTTGGTAATGAGAGGACTAATACAAGATAAATATATCTTTTTTCTGCAGAACACTAATAAGAATTCCACATAGATTCACCAAGGCAAACTAGGAAAAGATACAAATAACATGGCTTCTGTATTCCACTGGTGTCCCTCTATACTCGCTCTCTTGGTGAGGTTATATCTTCACATGGCTTTTCATATCACTGCTATGCTGATGACACCCAACTAATTCTCTCCTTCCCCCTGTCGAACACTCAGGTCTCTGCCAAGATCTCAGCGTGTATAGCTGGCATATCATCATGGATGGCAGATGATCACCTTAAGCGAAATCCTAAATCCAAGACAGAAGTATTGCTCTTCTCAGGTGACTCTTGTCCCCACCAAGACCTTGTCCACTCAGTTTACAAGGCTAGGATCTCCCCCTCTGTTGTGGCACGCAACCTGGGAGTGATTATGGACAACCAACTGTCCTTCCCTTCCCACATTGCTAACGTCTCTCGGTCGTGTCACTTCCTTCTTTACATCAGAATGATCCATCCATTTGTTTCCACAGAGGCAACACAGATTCTGGTTCGGTCCCTCGTCATTTTGAGACTGGACTACTGTAACTCTCTCTTAGCCGGGCTTCCTCTGGCCGCTGTCCGATCCTTACAGCTGATCCAGAATTCATTGTCAAAGGACGCCGGGTGCTACACAGTCTCCTAAGCAGCCAAAAAAATTGTGAATATCAGATAAAGAACAAGTGATTTGAACAATACTCCTTTTTGTGCTAATCAGACTGTCAGAAGGCTGTACACAAAGCAATTTGAAATGCAGATCAAGCTGGCCGATGTCAAACTTGCAGTGAAAAAGAGAAAGCTCAGATAAATGGAACTAAACATGGAGCTCAAATGCAAGACCCTCTGTAAACTGGAACAGGAAATCCAGAATCTGGAAGTAAGTATGTAATTGATTACAGTAACCATTACTGCAATACAGAGTTTTAATATTTGTTCCTTTGCTCTCTTTCCTCTACAGGTTCAGAACATACAAGAAGATGGAGGCATTTTCACAGGCACAGCCTTTGCCTCCCAGCAGAACACCAGACATTTCACCTGATGATGCAGGTTTCAAATCACACAGCTATATGGTGGAGGTGAACACTTGTATGAATGTCGATGTGCTTACAATATGAATAAAATATGTTACTAACCTTGTGAGAGTGTCTTATGAATCAAAGATTCACAAAATATTCTGGAGTCATGCACCAAGCCTGGCTGCAAACATTTTTCATGTCTGTCGCAGGAGACATGAACCAATCTCGCGTGAACATTGACGCTTTGGATGGATTTCTGATTAATGTAATCAGCCTAATGTTCCCCTGCTTGGTGTTCGATCCTGATATGGGTGCAATCCACAGCACTTATGACATTGGGAAAGGCTGTAACAACAAATAATTAGTATAGTGAGAACTGTGATGGGCAGGAGTGTGTATTCCGAGGTATTCTTATGTATAAGTCATGACCTTGCTGGGCTAAGTAGATACGTAGCATTGCAAACATATGTCATGAACATATCCCACCACTGCCGAGCTACCACAGTTGGGTCCCTGAGCAAGACCCTTAACCCACAATTACTTGGATTGTAAGACTGTATGAATTGTAAGTCGCTCTGGATAAGGGCGTCTGCTAAATGCCATAAATGTAAATGTAAATAAATGCACGAGAAATTTACAAGATCAAGTCCAGTTGATTTGTGATAAGTACCTGATTCTGAACGAACCCGTCTGCTCTAACGCTTTTGTAGTTAATCAAATGTTAACATAACCGTGCGTAATTGACTGTTTCATTTTGGACAGTTTAAGGGATGCTGAGCTTCCCTTGCATTCTTAGTGGTAATTAACGGCTGTTATACATTATGTACCTTACTTGGCCTTTGTCTTGCTCTGTGTTTAACAGTATTTAATAGTCATGACCCACTCAGGCCAATCAAACGGGATAATGGAGCTCAGCGCTGTAGTTAGAGGCGATGTAAATGCAAACGACGTGTCAACAGATACAGTGGGAAATCCTACGCTGATCTGCAAGAGTGTGTCATCCATCAAGCCCAGTTAAATAACAGACATTACCTGTGTGCGTTTCATATGTCCCAGGCTGCCACATTTGTCCCGTGTCATGCTTTAGTGCGTTGACCTTCTAAGTCAAGAGTATTTTCCTGGAAGATAAGCGCTTGCCTTTAGAGACGTTTTGCAATAACAACGCAAAAGTGATAAAAGCCGATTAATGCCGCACTGTTATGGTAATGACACCACCAGACAGCATGAGCAGCCGAGTGGACGATTCACGCTTTCTTTCTTTTTTTTTCCTTTCCTTTTTTTTTTGAAGCGCTCTATATTTCTCTGGGTGGAAATGAACGATTGTTACATGAAGCTGATAATTATGGCTGGTGAATTTACAAGTAGGTCTGTGTATCGATGGCTTTTTTGCCTTGTTTTCCCAAATCCCAGAATCCATAAAGAAATTCAATATCCTGTTTGCTCTGCTTCATACCAGATCAAAGCTCAGTTAAAAGCTTTTCATTTAATGCATGCAAGACAAACAACAATACTGTCATGTACTGTGTATGGTCCAACTCAGAACAGGGTAGGGGTTGCAGCACCAGCGATGATCCTCATGAGCAACCAGTCATGTCTGCGTTGGAGGCATGGATGGAACCTGGCGAAAAACCACTGAAAAACTTAGTCTGTGGTCTAGATCTTTGGCATGATGGGTTAGGATGTTACCTCTACACCACCCCTACTAATAATAATATCATCACTAATAACAGGTACAGAAATTAAAACAAAACAATCTGGGTGATATTGATGTTTAACAGCCCGGGAGAACTTTAGCTCAATCCAGACAGGCAGGACGGGTGCCGCGGCTTTCTCTGAAACATTTCCCAGTCTTCCCGTTGCCCTAACTACGAATCATCAATGGTGAGAAGTTCTTTTCTCTTTCCTTCCCTTCCCTTTCAGATCATAGCAGGGTTTAAGACCAAACACAGAAGTGGTGTGCATAATTCACTTCATTTCCATGCCAATCCCTTGGCGTCTGCTTTTGATAACTCCACGCAGCGGGAGATGAGAGAGATTTAATAGAGTCTTAGTCCAGCACCGGTTAATTCAAATAACTTGGATCCCAGCAGCCTTCAGGCTTCACCCCGCATAGCACAGGGCCAGCGGGGGAAATGAACGAGCGTAATTGAACGCTGAATGTGAAGTGCACGTTCATAGAGACGTGTAGCCTTTCCTCAGTGCATCAAGATGGTGAATGTGGGAGCTCTTGAAGGAAAACAGAATGGGTTATCCTGCCATATTTATTTAAAACGCTTCATACTTTCACTGCAGAAATGGCATGGAAATGCCGCAGGTAGCGGTGCATAAAAGCATACAGGCTGACCATAGCCGGGTGCCAAATAGACTGGTTTGGGTATTTCTGTAACTGCTGATATCCTGCAATTATGCTGAGTGGGAAAGAACCTCAGAACACACCACCTGTTAAACCTTGAGGTGGATGTGCTACAATAGTGGATTATCACATCAAGTTCTGGTTCTATCAACCAACACAGAAAGTTGAGGCTGCACTCGGCACAGGCTTGCAAATCTGGACAGTTAAGAACTGGACAACCATAGTCTGAGAGAAGGTATTTGGGTTTATTGCTGGAGCGCACAGATAGTTGGGTCAAACTTTTATGCCAATCGCATGAATATACAGATCCGACCTGCCTTGTGCCAGGCAGTCCCGGCTGGCAAACGTAGTGTAATGGTGAGGGGAATATTTTCTTGTAGCTTATCACCAGTCAGTAATGGTTTGAGGTTTGCTTCTATCCCTGTGCACCTCTTCATGGCAACAAATCGCTAATCAAGGACTGCGGTAGACTAGCGAACTGTATACCTGAAGTGGCCACAGTTGGGTCCTTGAGCAAGGTTCTTTACCCACAATTGTTTGAATTGTAAGACTGTATTAATTTTATGTCGTTCTGGATAAGGGCGTCTGCTAAATGCTGTTAATGCAAATGCAATCTTCTAGAGGCTGTCACACCCTCGGGCGGTTCCAGCGACCAAACCCGTCCCATCACACGCACACCTTCACCCGAGTTTTGATTGCACCTCATTTGACACACCTGGGTTTAATTTTGGTTCACCCTATTTATACGCACCCCCGCCACTGCCACCCTGCTAAGTCACTTGGTCCCTACTTTGTTTCTAAGCGCTCGTAATCAGTTTTGATATCGCTAGACCTACCGTGCTTCGACTGTGTTTTTCCGTGCCTCGACTCCGTTTTCGTCTCGCCCCCCAGGTTCTTGTTTTGCCTCGCCTGGTTTTTGATCCTGGACTGTTTGACCCTGTTTTTGCCTGCCGGAACTGTGTGCAAGATTTAAATTTAGGGAATACCCAGTATTAGTGGTGTTCCTTATAATGTGCACACGATGTGAGGCAGAATCCAGTTCTGCCATCTAGCAAGGCCCTTTAGGTTATTAAAACCCCTAAATATTACTATCTAACTACCCTGGAATTCAATTTCACAACCTTTCAGTAACTAGCACTGAACCCTAACCACATAGCCATTACTACAAGTGCTATACTATGCATTATATATTAAAGGTTACCATCCTCATATGGCTAACAGCCCACAGAAAAGCTCCCACAGCTCTCGGCAAGTTAGAACTTAGCCGACCGTTAATATAAGAAGCTGCAACCCAATAACAAAGACTGGTAATCAAAAGGAAAATCCCTCACAAGCTCAGTATAGTTGAACTATTCCATATAAAGGAGGTTTTGTTATTTTTAGTCATACGTTGTACAGTTTATCATTTCGTAAAACTCTGTCTTCTTGTTTTTTTCTTCTTCCTTGTTGTTTTAACCCTGGTCAGAGTTCTGGATGCCCAGTTCCTCCTGTCTAGGCACTCCTGTGTGACCCCCAACCTGACTCGAATGCACTGGAACATTGCCTCATCTCATGTCATGTCTTCTCATCTCAATATTTCCAGAGGCAGCAGGGCAGGCATATCTGTCCTACACAATTTTTACCAGCTCCTTCAGGGGGTTCCCAATGCATTCCCAAATCATCTGGGAGCTATAATCCCTCCAGCCATCCCCTCCGGTCTACCCCCGGCCTCCTCCATGTTGGCTGTGCCTTATATACTTCTAGTAGGAGGCCTGAAGATGTCTAACTGCTGTTCTCAACCCAAAGGAGCAACGATTGTACTCCAAGCTCCTCCTGGACCACAATCACTGGAGAGTATATCTAGCAACCCAACGGAGAAGGTTCGTTCGGGCCACTATCTTGTTCTTTTAGTCTTAATAAAAGCTCATTATCGTAGGTGAGGGTGAGGACTTTTGTAAATTAAGAGGTAAGCTTATAGCTCAGTTACCTCTTAAGCAATTTGGGCCAGTGCAGTGACCACACTATTGCTAATACTGTACACAGACTATAGTTGATCGTCTATAGTTGACGTTCCTCGTGAACAAAAGCCCAAGATCCTGAACTCTTTTGCTTGGGTTTGGCTCTCCCCACTACCTGGAGAGGGCATGCTATTTCTTTTTCTGGAAAACTTGGAAGACATATTATACACTCATAAACTCCTTTACTACATGCTGGTGGCCTCCACAGAAAGGAACCAGATGGACCATCATACGCAAACAGTAGAGGTGCCACACCCTGAAAAAAACATTCCGGTTCCAGTGTAGATGATCGGTGGACGAGGTAATGTTTTAGGTTTACGAAGAAGCAACATGATAACAACCAGACAACCAGCTATTCCATATTCTGTCCACTTACACAGACACATGTCTAAGTCTAAATAGAAAAACCTCCCCAATAAAATATCAGACCCCTGAACACAGGTTGTGCCTGAATCCTGTGAATAAAGGTGCTTTTCCTTCAATGAAAATCACTTGGTGGAAAATAATAAACGTGTCACTCTATCACGAGCGAACGCTGGAAGCTCGTAGATTTTAGAAGAGCGAGCGCTCCGAGTTCCGAGATCAGCCCCTTGCACAGATTACATCCAATTCTCTCGTGTGTTTTCTCCAAGATATATTCGTAACTCCACTCCATTCCGTCTTGTCACTTTCTTCAAATGAGGCGCCCCAGCGTAACGCACTTGTATCGCACAGCCAAAATGTCATTTTGATCTGGCACTCGGGACGGAAGAGAGATGTCGGGAGAGGAGCCGAGCACAGCAAGATTGGATTTAACGTCTGATATGGATTATCAACAGGCTGATTTTTGGAGTGGGACAGAACAAGTCCTTTCCACAACTCTGGCTCATTGGTTAGCACAGCGCCGTCACGCAAATCTCAACGTAAGACATTCTTATTATTCCCAATTCATTCAAAGCAATGCGTTATAAACCTTCCTGTTGTCCTTTCAATCTTCCTGGTCAGAACAGCGGAAGAGGTGTGGAGCCTAGCGCAGAATTCACTCTGCACAGGCGGAGGTATATCCTGGACAGTCTGGACCCTCTGGGACCTGCCGTTTGCAGTTGGCTCTGGCTCTTACCACTGAGCCACTGGAGCTTCTTAATGAATACATTTATTGGGAAATTCCGAGTGAGTAACAGGATAAATGTAAATATCTGGGATGTCCTTCTCACCAGAGGATCTTAAGCTTCAGTACCAGGGCCGGCTCAGATCAATGGCAAACTCTAATGAATACGAATCTTCCAATTGATCTGCGCATCGTTCACTCTTGAGAATGTTTACAAATGTTAAAGCACGATCAAAACTAATTTTTGCGATCGTGTACAGGTGGGAATTTGCCGTTTTTGGGGAGCCAAGCAAAGTTACGTCTCTGGGCCTTAATCAGAGACTTGTGTAAACAGCATAATAAATATTTACCCACTCTTTGTAACCTTTGCATTCATATTACTGCAGTCACAAATGAACCACCTGGTTTGGTTTCAGCAAAACCCTCTATTATGTCGCTTAGGTTCTCCAGACTTTCTGCTCAATGGCCATCGTTGTTAAGCCGTTCAGCGCTGTTTTCTGTGATGGGCAGCTTTTTTTCTTTTATTCACTCAATCACGTGTGGCCAGCAGGGTGCCCTTGATCTCTTAAAGGGTTTTTACATGACTAATTCTGGTCATTATTTCTAGAAAACGAAATGTATGAGAGTATATACTGTACATATTTAAATAGGGACTAATACTTTGTACCTACGCACTAACATTGCCTCTTTAACAAGCTGAATAATCTTTTTTTTCTCATCCTTTTTATTCTTGTCGCTCGCCAAGTGATTAGATAATAAAACTCTTTCAACATCCATTCCAATTAAATAGTTCTGGGACTCTTCTAAAGCCTCCATATGTAGAATCTGGACTGTCTCTGATTAACTTGGATTCGCATGCTGGAAGCTACGCTGAGTAGTAGTGATCAAAACCCATCTTTTTTTCAAATCCCTGCCTGTAAAATGACACAGCTGTGCATCTGGACAGGACTAAAACGATCAGAGCACTGCTGAGTTGGGTGAACACCAGGAGGCAAGTCTGTCTGTAATTTTCTCAGGGGACGATGGAGGGAAACACTGACATCGCCAAACCCGATGGGCCTGAGAAGAAGGGTCCAGGTGCAAAGTGGTCCTGGCTTCAAGCTCTGGGATCACTTCATTCCAAACCGCTTTGTTAAAGACCTTGCTTAACAATTATATCATGTATTAATATATTTGATATGTAACAAATTATTCCTGTGCATATTGTTCTTACATGCAGGTAGGGTAAAGAGAATGGGCTGTTGGGCTTATTTTAGTGTGTATTCTGTGAGGTTGATACACGGTGGACTTCGAGGGGGCACTGAAGAGTGACTTTGTTCATGATACAAATGTACTGTATGAGGGAACCTAAGAACATAGAGGGATTCGAGAGCATGTACGTTTGGGAATTTATTCCAGAGTGGGGGGTTGGTGCTTGAGTTGATAGGGCTCATGCTTTCTCAGGGTACCACAGGGTAGAATTGTGACAACCAGAGAAAGACTGCCTATAGGCTGAAATGATAGGGATAAGGCTGGAAAAGTAACAACAGACTAATGTCCAAAATGGCATCTGCCAAAAATGAGTCTAAACTGAAATAAATATGTGTTTCTTTCTTTCTTGGGTACAATTTAAACATGTTCCTTTAAAACATACTAAAATGAGGTGCGTTCTCTTCTTAACGATTTCCCTTTCTTAAGTTTAACACCTTTGCTTTTACAATATCCTCTTCTTTTAGAACAGCTTCCAGTTTCACTTCTTAGCCAATGCGATTTCATTTCAGTTTTTATCTCCTTCCTTTTCAATCTGCTCCCACACTCTGGTCCTTTAAACTCTCTCTTTTTGGAAACTCGGTTTTCTAGACCATTCTTTCTGCTTTGTCTCTAGGCTTTTTTTAGGATGTATTAGCATTCATTGCTGTCTTTCTTTTTATCTCTTTGTAAGATAGCCTCACACACACACACACACACACACACACACACACACACACACACACACACACACACACACACACACACACACA
>JAYJMA010046842.1:0-11085 GCA_036873895.1 Parotocinclus cabessadecuia
ATGGACAGACAGATGCATTGATAAATCTTGCAGGTTCTACACCACCAGCCCTGAATTCCCAATCTTACCCTCTTTCTCTCTCTCTCTCCCTCTCTCTTTCTCTCTTCTTTCTCGCTCTCACTCTCTCTCTCACACTCTCTTTCTCTCTCTCTCTCTCTAGCATACTTTCACCTTATTCTTCTTGTGTTTCACTCTCCTTCTTCTCTGATCCCTTACCAGATCTCCTTGTCTGCCCTCGTCTCTATATCTGCTTCCCAATACATCTTGCATCTCAATTTGCCTGCCGATGAGGATAGAGGGCTTTACAATATCTGATGTCTGTGCATTAGATGGCTGGTCAGACTATTAACCCGAAAGCTGTTTCAGAGTCACTTAAAAAATCCGTCTCCATTTTGCCTGTGAATGATTGCACAGAGCATAGCTCAATCCAAGTTTCAGGTCAGAGTTTATTTGGTTTAAACCTTGTGTCATGTCTAGCTATGTGTGTTAATTAAAACATGCCCTTTACTGTTAGTGTCACCTCAGATGGTTGGAAGCAGGTATCCACCCAGAAATGTTTGATTGAAATGAATATATCGTGAGCTAATGACGTG
This sequence comes from Parotocinclus cabessadecuia, assembly GCA_036873895.1. Classification (NCBI taxonomy): domain Eukaryota; kingdom Metazoa; phylum Chordata; class Actinopteri; order Siluriformes; family Loricariidae; genus Parotocinclus; species Parotocinclus cabessadecuia. The sequence continues at coordinate 594 of JAYJMA010046842.1, forward strand.
CGGTTTCATTTACACCACGTTTCAGACGGCCTTATTCACTCTTGCAAATGAAATGAGTAATTTGTGTACTGGGTCCTCCGTCGCTATTCAAGCTCTGCTTACTGAGGTTATTTAACAGCAAGATACAAAGAATTAGTGAAGTACGAATGCAGGTCAGAATAACATTCCCAGGTAGACTGACACAGCAATTTACTGGGATAAAGCCTAGCGCAATTACCGGGAAATTACTGGGTGTAGTACGGATGCATTAGCCAAACAGATGTGCTACCCCCTTTTTAAAAGACATTAGCATGCTGAACTGACAGGAATAAAGCCTGAAGTCAACCGCAAAGACAAAGAGGTCAAATTGGGGCAATTTAGAAATTAAGCTGCTGGCACCATCCCATAATGTGGACATTTATGAGCCCAGTCTCAAAGAATCCCTCTAAGAATGATCCAACCAAGCATTAGACATCAACTGGATGCTGTATTTTTGGGCTAAATCTGGTGGGGCTGTCATGGCCTTTATTAGGGCAAAAATAGATGTTAGGAAATTGGGCTGTGTTTGGTTTGGTCTAATTTTAGCCCAAAGTGGACATCTGTTTCGGACCATGAACAGCCGTAATGAGCCCCCATAAAAATAATTTGATGTCGTGTACAAATCCTAACTAGTTTTTCTGAACATAATTACTGCAACATAATGTGACATCCTGGCAAAGACCGGGACGTGTAATACGATTTCCTTTGGATTATTACTGGTAAAGAATGGGAGTGTTGTAGCATAGTGGTTAGGCGACTATAAACCCCACTTCTCCCAAATGGCCACTGTTGGGTTACTGAGCAAGACACAATTGCTTGGATTGAAAGACTTTATCAGTTATAAGTTGCTCTGGATAAGGACGTTTGATAACATACTAATTGTAAATGTAAGTATAATCATGAATGCATGGTTTACATTCGGTTGAGCTCAAGTCGATGAAGCAACCAGACAATTTTTAATTAAATTTAGACAAAGACATCTTTTTCGTCACATCTTTTCAACTACCTGAAAAGACAGCTTTACACATTTCACTTTTCAGCCAAATCTCAACATTGTGGAGACATTTGGCATTGATAGGTCTTTTTCTATTGGGTCGGATACAAGTAGAGAGAAACTGCAGGCAACAAACTCAAGTTTGCCCTTTCTGTGTTCACTTTCTGAATCCACGTGATTGGATGAGCCACCTGCATTAGCCGCTGTAGTGAATCAGGTCACCTTGACACTAATATACTGTAGACATAGACTAATAGACAGGGTCATGGGGATGGACTGATCCTAACCAGCTAATGCAATACCCTGGCAGGGCATGGTCCAGTACAAAATTCATAAACGCATTCTATAACCATTTTTTATCGCCCAAGCTTCTAAATCACGCCCACCAGATCTGGTAGAAGGAACTGTTTTTGGTGTAGTGCCACAGCAATTACAAGACAGAACAAATTAACTGTAATATCTGTACATTTGAAACTTGTACACAATTCTGCTAGATGTTCTAGACATTAAGCTCGATACAGAGGCTTGAAAATCACACAAAAGACGGACAGACAGAAAGGGCAATCTACAGTAGGTTTCTGGTGTCAGTCAGAGGAGGATGGATTCCCTGTTTCTAGCAGGTTCCTCTTCAGGGAGTCTCAGGGTCTCTTCTGCTGCTCACTTCAGGTCTTGACTCAGCATTTTTTAAAAGCAGCTTATTGTTGTGTGCTTTAAATGAATAAAAACCAAAAAAGAAATCTTAATGATGCTTTTATGGCTAACGCTTGAACCATCCATGTCTAGAGCATTAGCTAGGGCATTCCCCATAAAATACACTGGTATTAGACTGCGAGAGGAGTTGTCCTGTGACACAGGTTTTGCTTCTTCATATGGAAAAAGAAATCATGGAGTGACATTTGGCATTGGAACCTGTTATGCTACCGTTTTGAGGACAGGCAGTTCAAAAAAAGGAGCCTGCCGGTTGCCATGGAAACCTCCCCTAATCGCGGGTGCGCTTGTTTATCTGTGATGAGCGCACAAGAAGGCTGAGGCAGACAGAAGCCACAAAGCAGACGCCGGTCCCTTCGCTTTGATACTGCCGTTAATGCCTCCCATCTTCCTCAAGAAATGTATACAAGCACGTACCCACTTGATAACGACTTAAACAGGGCTGCTTGGTAGCGACGATACACAAGAATCGTGCTAAATGGGTTGCTAACACCTGAGCTTCCTGAGGCGTTCTGTCAGACGCTGCGCGCTCAGACACCATCACTGACGTAAGCAGCCAAAAATAAGCCCGGTATAAAAGGAAGAGGTGCGATGACCGAAGTCAGGCTTTCACAGACTAGCGGAGAGCTGCGTGTGTCAGATCTGTGTCTGTAAGCGTAAGTATCAGGCTCCAAAACACAGTGCTACCTTAACGAATCGTTGGTATGCTACCGCAGGGGTGAAGGGAAATAACAAAAGATATTCCTTAATAGCAAAAGGAAGCGTCTACAATACGCCGGCACAAATGTAAATAGGTTTAGGATGTATGAGGTATTTAAAGTGGACGTATTAGGTAAAACTCACTTCTCACTGTTTGTGTGCATATTATTGGGTATCTCAAGTGGCAACCAAAACACAAAGTGTGAAATCAAACGATCGTTTCTGGTGATCTGTCTGGGTACGAAAAAATGGAATTCATCAGTACGTCCAGATTTTGCACCTATGTCACAAACTGGTATTTAAAACGATACCTTGCCCAGTCTGAGAAGGCCAAACTCGATACATACAATATGTTAACTGCACTAACAAGTGGGAAGGGGGTATAATATGTCACCTTTTACCCTAATTTTAAGACTATGGACTTACTGAACGGGTGAAATGTCCAAAGGTGAATTGGTTAGTGTGACAGACAATTTTGAACACTCTGGACAACAGAGTATACTGGGACTGTGATAGTCTAGCGGTTAGGGTACTGGGCTATGGACCAGAAGGTTAATTGTTCAAACCCCAAATCTGCCAAGCTATCACACTTGGGTCCCTAAGCAAGGCCCTTATCCCACAATTGCTTGGGTTGTAAGACTGTATGAATTGTAAGTAGCTCTGGATAAGGGTGTCTGCTAAATGCTGTAAATGTAAACAACAAGTTAACACTTGTCTCCCATTTTATTCAAACGCATTGTGTGGTAGTCACGACATTACAATGTATAACGAAAATGGAATTTAATGACTAATTCAACCAAATTAAGTTAAATTACTGCAGTAAGTATTTAATCCTGTTATTTTGATGCATAGCATTTGGGTAATTAGAATAATAATCTTGAGCAGAAAAACTCTGAAACCTGCATTTTCTTTGTCAATATGAAGTGCAAGGGCATTTAGGTGGCACAGCGATCTAATACACTTGACCACCACAGTAGGGGGCTAGGTTCAATGCCTTCCAGCCAAGCTCATCACATCATCAAGACAGTATCTGTTTCTATTATAAGGGAGGCTGCTTGAGAGATCACTTACTGATGCGCTTACAGTAACACCTGCCCTGCACAGGACTTCCATTTCCTTCATTTTTTCCATTTTCTTCTTTTTATTCCTGTATGAGGAAAAAAATCTGAATTTGGTTTCGTTCTCATTCTTGTTTCGGACTTTTGGTCTTGACTTGGCTCTAGCGATCTTGACTACAACACTACTAAGTTGGATTAAAAATGTGAAATATATCTTTATGAAATGCGCGAATATCTGACTTTGTACGCATGTGTACGCCCCATCCTTTCTCAGCAGCGTGAACAGATTCTCTCATCCCGCTCCCTTTTCTAGAACGTTCTACGAGACCAATCCATCACAGCTCATTAGCAAACATGCATCACATCCCCCTGGAACCTCTGTGATAACAAGGCTGATGTCAAACCCCATTCTGTTTCCGCAGCGCTGGACTAGAACAAAAATAATCCCGACCGATAAACAGACCGGCGCCTTGGTTAGCTCTCGTGACCTCTGCAGTGGTGACCAGGCAGATGTAGAGAATAGCCTTGCGCCTTTGTGTCCGGTTTGTATCATTATGGTGCGAGAGTGGCATCAGTATTACATGCTCGCTCGCCTCGGCCCCAAAGCAGCGGGCGGCTAATTGCACGAGATGCGCCAGCACAGATGAGGAGCGATTTGGCGGTGATGGGGCACGCTAATAAATGCAGGCTGGAGGTGAGGGAGAGAATCAATGAGCTTTAAGTGCAGGGGAGAGAGAGGGAGAGAGAGAGAGAGAGAGAGAGAGAGAGAGAGAGAGAGAGATGTATATATACATACATACACGCAGGGTACACCACAGGTTACATTCATGTTTTCATTAATTTGTTAATGTTCTTATACAGGGCAACGTAAAACTAAATAATTGTGGACTAAAACTGCAATGATGGTGCTTTGAAGAAAGTGGAAGTGATTGGGAATGACAGTTACTCGGCCACATAAAATGATGGATCAGGGTCAGAAAGGAACTCTTAATGCTTCAGCACGGCAAGACATTTTGTACATTTTCATGCTCCCGGCATTGTAGGAACAGTCTGAGGATGGCCAATTCTAGTTTTAACATGGCTGCTCACCAGTGTACAAAGTACACTGACCTCGACCCGAGTCCTGAAGTCACCCCTATAGAGCACCAAAGATGAGAGCCAGGCCTTCTCAAGCCAGGCCTTCTCGTTCACCATCAGTGTATGATTCTCACAAATGCACATCTGGAAGAGTGATCAAAACTTCGAATCTTCTCAGACTTCATGCTCCTAAACTTGTGGAATACCTTCTCAGAAGAGCTGAAGCTGTTGTATCTTCAAATTGTGGACTGCGATCATATTAAACCCTAAGGATTGAAAATGGGATGTCACTCAAGTTCATATGCATCTGAAGGCAGGCGAGCGAATACTTTTGGCAATATATTGTATGACCTACGTGCGTAGGACACTTAGTGGAAATTAGTGGAGCTTATAGTGGCTATTAAGAATGTCCAGCATTATAGTGTTCAGGAATCATTGGAAGCAAATGTTCCCCCAAGGATTTCGAGGCTTGTGCTTAAAAGAAAGATAAAGATATTGTTGGCAATGATGAGCCTATTAATCACTAATGAGCATGTCTGATAGTGAAACACATTATTGCATTTAACAATTTTTTTCAAAAGTTAATAAGCTTGAATTAAAATTGTAGCTATCTAAGAACAGACCATAGTTCTAGCTAAACTAATTCTGGCTATAAACCTAAATGTGTCTGTTGTAAGGAATGTGGTGCAGTGCGTAGTGAGTCACTTGAGAGACCTTTTGACCCGTGGTAATGCTTTCTTGGTCTTATTAAAACCACATGACAGTGTTTGAATGGTTAGTTTCTTTCATCTACCTGTATTTCTGTCTAATGTTGGAATAATTCTGCATTCTGCACCTCTGATTGAACCTGTATATGTCTTCAGTGCTTACATTTGTCATTCAAGACAGCAAATATTTTCAAGCTCTTAACAAGAGCTTATCGGTCGTATTAGAAGCCTCTGTTTTTTTGTTCATGTAGAGCAATATTATGTAGAGTGCAAGTACTGAGTAAAGCTCTGGCTAGTTGAGATTTAAAAGGCAGAACAGAACAACCTTAACTTATTATAGACTCGTGTTGGACTTGCATCCCATCCAGGGAATGCTTGCCATTAGTCCCTGGGACTGGCTCCAGAACACCTTACCCCAGAGAGTTTGCAAAATTATTCACACATTAAAACATAAGAATTGCATAAGTATTCACCCCCGTTGCTGTGAAAACATGTCATGTAGCTCTAGTGCAACCAGAGAGGGCAAATCAGAAGTCCCTAACTCACTGAATATGGTCCAACTGTGTGCAATTAAAGTGCCATACGATCTCACTATGAATGTATTTTGTTCTGTAAGGTATAAGAGTTTGCATACCTACATAATCATCGTGAACACCAAGGAGATATCAAAACAAAGTCTGTGTGTGGTTACTGAAAGATATCCCAGACTCCCAGATATCCAAGCGCCATACATTCTATTTTTAATACGTTTAAAGAGTAAATGTTGCTCTGTTTAGAATCTGCTTTCAACTATTATTAGAGGTCAGTAATCAGGCTGGGGTTTCGCCTGTACGCTCAACCGAGCTGTACTCAGGGTTTGACTAATGCTTACGACTGACAGGAGAGATACAGAACACCATGTGTTCCCTCAGAGACGGCACACAGAGCTTAGCTTTTTGCTGCAAGAGTGCATACTTTTCATCCTCGTATCTCTGACACAGCCAGAGTCATGCTGTCACTTGTCTCTAAAACACAACTGTATAGAGGTTGGATTATTGATTTTTTTTTTTTTTTTTTTAATGCCTTGTCTTTGTAAATCAATGTTCCGCTTTTTGTGTATGCAGTTATTCAGCCATAACCTTAGAGCATGCTCACAGGCTGCTAAGCAAATTTAATACCTGTGCAGCTTTTTATTGACATGCATATATTGAGAGCTTCCTGGGGAGGAAGTGACATGGACATTTCCAATCATTCAAGTTTAATATGCAAGATCTCCCTGTTCAAGATTTGTGTACAGCCACTTGCACTACCTGCTCAGACTGCATGATGTTCATAGTGTTTATCACCATCGTTTGATTGTGTGGATTATTTAACATGGAATCGGTGGCCATTTCAGCAAGGTTATGTCAAGACTAGTCATAAGCTCTGCAGACATGCTCACAAGTTTTGGGAATGGCACAAATTTTGGTTTTCACAAAGTTCGCTACCTCTTTGTTTTAAACCTTCTGCCAGATGTGTATGTGGTATAATGAAGCACACAATTATAGGCATCCCATAACTTTTTATTGACAAATGCATCCAGTTTATGCAAAGTGGAACGGACTGGATCCTGTTTGTGTGAAGTCTGCATGTCCTACCCCGTGTCCTCGTGGGTTTACTCGAGTTTCCTCCCACAGTCCAAAAACATGCATGTTGGGTTAACTCATTACTCAAATTTTTTTGAGACTTTATTCTGAGAATGATGCAAATTTTATTTTTCACAAAGTTTGCTGAATGAGTTTTTTTATAGTGAAAATTTGTATTAAGTCTTTATAGTGAAGATATGTTCCTGACTTGAAAGTGACCATATGACAAAATGACAGCATTCCAGCCACTGCATTTCAGCCCCCCAATATGACCTGCTAACATCATTTCAGTCATGATCCTGTTAGCTCAGGACCAAACTTAATGAGGACAAGACAAATAATATCACTCTGTCATGCTGATTAGAAGAGCAGACTGGCTACTTAAAAATGCTAGTGGTACTTTAAGGTTTTCTTCTGTTAACCATTGTTACCTCCAAGGAAACGCATGCAGTCATCATTCCATTACAGGTTTCAGAGGCAAGAACATTGCTGCTTGTAAGATAGCGACCCAAACAACAATTTATAGAAACACAAATAACTTCAAAGAGAGTGGTTGCAGTGAAGAAGGCTACAAGGTGCCCAAGAAAGTCAAGCAAGCGTCAAGACCATCTCCTAAGGAAGTAGCTACAAGATTGGATCTTGCTCAGGAATGGCAGAGAGCAGGTGTAAGTGCACCTGAACGCACAGTGAGAGGAAGGCTTTTAGAGAATGGCTTGGTGTCAAAAAGGGCAGCGAAAAAACCATCCAGTGCGCATACACTGGTAAGTGCTCCTTTTCCTGAAACATTGTTTTTTGTGTTTATTTTTTATTGTTCTATTTTGTTTTGTATCGTTTATTCAATGTGGATTTGTTTCAAGAGTTAGTGCTATTGGGTTTGTTGTAATGCCTACACTTACTACCACTATGTTGTATCACATTTGAGTAGGGATGATGGCCTTTTAATTTAAACCTGATTTTTTTTTCTTTACGCGGTCTTCTTTGGCTTCCCCTTAGGTGCCTAAACTGTAGACAGGGCACATGTATGCGCTAAGAAACTCGAGACTCTCATTGCATGCGTTTGGAACATGAAAGGAAACCACAGTACGTGGCAATCCAGGTATGTAAAATATTTAGTACAACCAGTTCTGCTGCATCTGTTGATTAATTAATATATACCATAATACTGGATAAACAGATGGATAATGCATGTTAACAATATATGTGGCTAAAGTATGAGATCTCTAATAAGAAGGGGTCAGCATGGTTATGCGGTGCTGTTACCTCACAGCTCCAGAGATGCCTGGTTCGAGTTCCAGCCCACATTCTGCCTACGTGCATTTTCATGTTCTCCCCATGTCATTGAGGGTTTCCTCAGTTTAGTTTGGTTTCCTCCCAATTACCAAATACCTATGCAGCACAATGGCTCAGCTCTCTTGCCAGCCACAGTTCCTTTGCAGCTCTGAGATCCCTGGTTTGTTCCTGACCTCAGACTCCACCTGCATGGAGTTTACATATACTCCCCATGTCTGTATGGGATTACTCCAGGCATTCTGGTTTCCTCCCACATTCCAAAGATGTGCATTATTTGGATAGCCATTCATGCTGGTGTGACATGAAATAAAACTAACACACATGCAAACAAAACAATCCACACTCGTGATATATCTGTTGGTAACTAGAAGGAATTCCAGTGTGAGTGGGGTTGTATGTTCACGTTCCCTGTGATGGATTGATGCTCTTTCTAAGGATGATTTTTGCTATACACTGTGGCCATTGGATTGGGCATTAACATGAATGAACACCTGGAAATGGTGTTCACATTCATTTCCACATATATCATACAACTGTTGCTCAAATTGTAGGGTTTTTATTTTTGGATATCAATTAAACATTTTACTAACATAAGATTAGTTAAATTATCTAAGCATGACTCTTATCCTTCTTCTTTATATGTTTAATATCATCCAGCAGTAAAGCTGGTGATTGTGTATTTCAGTTTAATGCAATTTATTTTTACTTGATTTTACTTGCAAAACATCTGTTTTTCCTTTCATATGGGTCTGATTAGCCAGAAAACAAAGAGAAACACATTTTATCTCTTACACCAGATCATGTTTTTTTTATGTTCTATCACATAAACAATACAAGGCTTGAACTTTGGTGAACAAGTCGAAGCTTCAAAGAAAATATTTTTGAACTGGATTAGTTCTCTAAGGTGTATTCAAATCAAAAGGTTAATAAACCTTAAAATGTTGATAAACCTGTATGTGGAAAAAATAAGGTTTATGAAATACCAGACAACTATTTGCTGCATAAGTATTCAGCCCACCAGGATTAATATATTTACTGACATTAAGGACCTTTTGGTCATGTTTCAGTCAGCACATCTGGATCCTGACGTGTGCCTGTATTCCTGGAAGAACTGGTTAAGCTCTGTTTTGTTGGAGACAAGCTTCTCATCAATTCCCACTTAGATTGTGGTCTGGGCCACACTAATACATTTGTTCTTTAACTGTATCTGTGTTGTCAATATTGGCAGTGTTGACAGTATTGTCAGTATTTTTAGGAAGAACCTATACCCTTTTCTCAGGTCTGTTTCCCCCTGCATTAATTATGGCAACATTTCACCCATCACCCACAAGTTCACCCATCATATTTACTTCATATTAATTTTGTAAATCAGATATGACACCAAAAATGTTGTTTAATAAATTAACATTTTGGATCAATGAGGAACATGTCAAACAAATTAAATTAAAGTATTTTATTTAGTACAGTATTTAATAAATGGTGTAGTTGTGTAATCTCTGTGGAATCTGTTGAGGAAACAAATTATGGAGCCAACTTGTAATTTGCATCTCCTTAACAAATACTGGCACAATTCCAAAAACACAGTGTAGTCTGTAGTTATGGGGGAGTGCATACAGATTATAATGAGCTGTTGGATTTGGATAATTCAAAGAAAACATGTCACTAACAATAGTTGTCTATTAAAATTCTGGCAATCATTATATTGGTAAAAGTATTGGTTGTTCCCAGCCAGCTGTGTCTAAAGAAAAATATGTTTCATATTAGCCCTGGTAAGGCAGGCAGGCTTGCAACCAGATGTGTCTATAAATATGATGAGTTGTCTCTAATGTTCCACAAAGAGACTTTCAGGTAAAAACAGCATCACAACCCCTATACGTCTGGCTCAGAACTAATTGACCATTGAAACTGACACTCCTTGATTCTCTACATGGACATTGCTCAGAAATTGCTCTGATTATAAGGGGACTTCTAAAAGCTTGTATCATCATCTAATCTCCCCTTCTGTGTGGAGTTTACATGTTGTCCCCTTGCCTGTGTGGGTTTACTCCGTTTCCTCTTACAGTCCAAAGACATGCATGTTAGGTTAACTGGTTACATTAAATTACCGTTGACTCGAGTTTGTATATAGGGGCAGTCCTGCTTAAACCGCAAGAGTCCTGTGTCTGGGTAATGATTATCTTGTGCACAGCTCAGCTGCAAATCTCATTGTTTTAGTCAGAGTAATTCTTTTATTCAGCTTGGTTGTGTCTCTGATTATTGCTCTCCTTACCATGTCACAGGTTTGTTTTTCTAACCACGGTCACCTCACAGCAAATAGTTCCTAGGTTTGATCCCAGG
>JAYJMA010046853.1:0-11085 GCA_036873895.1 Parotocinclus cabessadecuia
GGCCGGGCCGGGGGGTCGGCCGGTGGACTGGGAGGTGGCTGGTCAGGTGGGTGGGCTGGTGGACGGTCAGTTGGGTGGGCAGGTGGACGGTCAGATGGACGATTAGGTGGGTAGGCAGGTGGACTGGGAGGTGGGTGGTCAGGTGGGTGGGCAGGTGGACAATCAGGTGGGTGGGCAGGTGGACGGTCAGATGGACGATCAGGTGGGTGAGCAGGTGGACTGGCAGGTGGGTAGGCAGGTGGACTGGGAGGTGGATGGTCAGGTGGGTGGGCAGGTGGACGTTCAGGTGGGTGGGCAGGTGGACTGGCAGGTGGGTAGGCAGGTGGACGATCAGGTGGGTGGGCAGGTGGACGATCAGGTGGGTGGGCAGGTGGACGGTCAGGTGGACGATCAGGTGGGTGAGCAGGTGGACTGGGAGGTGGGCGGTCAGGTGGACAGTCAAGTGGACGGTCAGGTGGGTAGGCAGGTGCACGATCAGGTGGACGGTCAGGCAGGTGGTCAGGTGGACGGTCAGGCAGGTGGGCAAGTGGACGGTCAGGTGGACAGCCAGGTGGACGGTCAGGTGGATGGTGAGGTGAGTGGGCAGGTGGAAGATCAGGTGGGTGGGCAGGCAGGTGGGCAGGTGGACAGACAGGTGGACGGTCAGGCGGATGGTCAGGTGAGTGGGCAGGTGGACAGACAGGCGGACGGTCTGCAGGTGGGCAAGTGGACAGTCAGGCAGGTGGACTGGTAGATGGACAGGCAGGTGGACCATCAGGTGGATGGTCAGGTGAGTGGGCAGGCAGATGGACGATCAGGCAGGTGGACTAGCAGATGGACGGTCAGGCAAGTGGGCAGATGGACGGTCAGGCAAGTGGGCAGGTGGACGGTCAAGCAGGTGGGCAGGTGGACAGTCAGGTGGATGGTCGGGCAGGTGGACGGTCAGGTGGGGGAGTTTGGAAGCGGTAGTGTTTTGGGTAAAGGACATTCCGGACCCTCTTATTCTTACCGCTTTCCGCTTCGGACCTTTCGGGAGCTGCCCGCAGCTTTGACTTGATCCAATGGTCCGGACCCCCCTCCCCAGTGCCTCTGGAGTGCTCTGTACGAGGTGTTTAATGAGCATCGCACCTTCCTATTTTAAAACGAGCGACGGCGAGCGGACTGAAAGACGAAGTCGTCGGAATAAAATCCCGGTCACGCCCCCGTACGCCCTCGTAACCGCCGATGCTCTGTTAGCATTGTTTAGTAACGAGAGCCAGAGATGAAGCTAATAGATTTGAAAAAGTCATTATTTTAGAGCACTGTTTGGAAACGCTAAGCAGCCGAGAACGCAAAGGCATAACGCTCCCCCCGACGTAACCACGGCGACCGGGGCAAATGCCGGCGGAGGCGGAGGAAAGTGAATGACGTAAGCCCATTAACAGGATCGTTACTTTTTACTTTACAAATTACTGATCCGAAAAAGTCCTGTCCCCGTTTCCATGGGGATGGTCCAGCCTAGGTGCCTCCGAGCCCAGGGAAGTGGGCGGAGCTTCTGGAGATGGTTATACATGAGGTTTCTTTTTTTTTTGGTACAGTAAAGTTTTGGTAGTGGTATTTGTGAATGAACAAAAAAACAAAAACATGAAATAACTCTAAATTCCCCTGTTTTCCCCCAAACAACATCTCTCTCTCTGTCTCTCTCTCTCTCTGTCTCTCTCTCTGTCTCTGTCTCTGTCTCTCTCTCTCTCTGTCTCTCTCTCTCTGTCTCTCTCTCTCTTTCTCTCTTCTCTTTTTGTGATTGGCTGATCTATGGGGTCCTGATGGTCTTTTACCTGGTTGGAGTTCTGATTATCTGTTTTCTTTTGGAAGTAGGACTTCCATATGGTACTGTTTCGGAGAGGCAGAGATCTATCACTGGGGTAAAGTTTTTGTAGGGTTCCCAGAAGGAGTTGGTATCTATGGCCTCTTTCTCTTTCTCTGCCTTTCTGCCTTTCCATTGTCCAGTAGCTGTGTGCGTGTGTGCGTGTGTGCGTGCGTGCGGGCGTGCGGGCGTGCGGGTGTGTGTGCGTGTGTGCGTGTGTGCCCGTACAGACTGGCAGCTGCAGTCCAGAGCTACGTAATCCTGATGCGAGTGTGCCAGGCCGGTCACTTAATCATCGGGTCATTTTTGGCTGTGCACACACACACTGAGAAAGGGGTCATGTTTACTTTCTCTGGTACCACTTCCTGTGCCAAATGACAGGACAGACAGAGATTCTAAACTCTCCACAGGCCTGTCGTCCGTCACGTCGGTGAATGTCATGCAGGAAAGAAGAAGCGTGGACTTGAGTTGGTATGAAGCTCTAGCTATAGACGTAAAAAAAAAGATTCGCTCGTCTGCCTTCACCCTCGTATAGATATTTAGATATTCACGTCATTTAGCAGACATCCTTATCCAGAGCGACTTACAGCTGATACAGTCTTACAATCCCAACGGTGGCATCTTGGCAGAGGTGAGATTTGTGTCCAGTACCTTAACCGCTAGGCCACCACAGTCACATTACATTTTTTTTGTAGCACAACTTACAATTGACACAAGTATAAACTTAAGTGCCTTCCCATTCTTAAGCCCTAAGATTTAATATGATATCCGCTCACCCTTTGCAGTCACGACTGCTTCAGCTGTTCTGCTGTTCTTTACAAGGTTTAGCAGTGTTTGAATTTTTGACCATTTTTCCAGAAGCGCGTTTGAGAATTCAGACACTGATGTTGGACCAGAACGCCTGGCTCGTTGTCACCGATCTAATTCATCCCAAAGGTGTCCTATCAGGTTGAGCTTAGGCCTTGACTATGTATGACTAGTCATTTTGACCAATGACCTGCCATTAAAAAAAGAGGTATTTTCCATATCCGTTTTAAAGCTGTTTTTTATAAGTACAGCCGTTTAATGTGTCGTAATCGTATTTGAAATGAGAAACATACGCAAATTGTTTCATTGTTTTTAAGTTGTACAATCTCTAAATTGTAATTCCAGTCTCAGTCGACGCTTTTAAAAACATCAAGAAAGAAATGTACCAAATAATACATCAGTGCTGTGCTTAATTTGAGCCGGTGGAACCAGATCCGGTGTTACACCTGTATAGCTCCCCGATCTCCAACTTTATATAACATCAAATAAATGTAAGCAATATTAAACGACGAACTTTGATCAAATGGCACTGTGACACGTGTAACGTTTTTTGACGGTACCGGCGAAATTCGATTCAGCAGGTTTTTTCAGCAAGTCTATTCACTGATATAGATATTTTATTTGCAAGGTTACTATATTAGGTGTTGCACTACCAGCACTGTTGTTTTCAGACGTGTTGATTTCACTTAACGCCCGCTGGCCGGACGGCACGCGCTCTGTTCCCTTACCTAACCTTGTAACCATGTAAATTAACGACTGGAGTCCCGATTACTGGAGCATTGCATTCGAAGTATCACAGTGTTTTTAAGGAGACCTGCTTTCTTAATTGCATAAAAATGTTGGTCGACTAGTCTATGCAAGCCCTAGTTCGGAGGTCCGGACTCCGTGCATGAAGGTCATGTTGTTCCACACCAACTTCGCTCATCCGTTGCCTTTTTCACCTTGCCTTGGGCGCTGGTGCGCAGTCATGTTGGAACAGGATGGGGCCGTCCCCAAACTGTTCCCACAAACCGTTCTCCTGGTTACCACCGAACCCAGCCTCATCCTTCAGAGTCCAGTGGCGACAAGCAGGCTGCATGCCTAGGTGCTTGATTTTACACAGCTGTGGCCATGGAAGTGACTGGAACACCTGACTTTAGTGGTTTTGATGGGTGAATAATGGCAACACAGTGCAGATAAACTAATTGCTGTTCATTTTCTTTCTCCCTAAGGTCTTTGACCACATTTTAGCTGCAGTAGAAGACATCGCTGGTCTAAATGGTTACCATCACTGGAGGGACAAGTCAGTGTTATTTCACTCATTTATTTGAATTAATAAATGTTCAAAACTAACTGTGAGGTTCAGTCATGTCATATGAGGCCCCAGTTCAGTTAAGTCACGGCCAATTCATGTGTTTGAAAAGATTTCACAGTCTGAGCCTTGGTTTTGTGGTCCTGGTATAACCTGGCACCTGGTTCAGCACTACCCTTCCTCTGGTTTTAATAACGTGTTGGACAGGTCATAACCCAGTTCCGATCATCGCGCAGCCTCCTACCCTTACGGCTACATCTTCCGACGTGGTTGTTCAAGACATGAGAAGCTACAAGTTGATCCAAGTCGACTTAAATGAATTAACTCCGTAATCACCGAAGTATTAATCCAATCAAGTTGTCGATTCCTTCTCTCGTTGCTCGTCTCGTCATTCTGCAGATGGGAGCAGTTCGACAAAAACTATCTGAGCAAGGCGCTGCTGCGCAAATCTGTCTACCAGAAGAGCGAGCTGTGGGAGGCCTATCAGAAAATCAACATCAGGGATGCCATCAGCGTGATCGACCAGGTAACGGTCCAGAAGGGATTCCGACCAATTGTAAACCATAAGAAAGGCTATGGATAAACGATGCCCTATTCACTGGGGCCCTAATCATTTCGGGGAGCTTTTCCTTGCCACTGTCACCGTAGGCTTGCTCGATTTGGGATTGCCCTTTTAAGATAATTCAATGTTCTAAAGCTGCTTTGAGACAATGCACCATTGTAAAAAGCACTATAGAAATCAATCTGCCTTGACTTGAATAACTACAATTCGCGGTCACAGAGGGCGCTATTAGCCTGTTGGGAACAGAGCTGGTAGAAAGGATGTTAACCGATTAAAAACATTTCTGCTCAGTACTGGGCAACAGAGGATGCAGCACATAAGCACGTCACAAAGCTTATAAAAGTAGTCTTGTTTATTTAATGATACAGTCATAAAAATGTGGGGATATATTTTATATATGAACCGCAAAGTTATTAAAAACATTTATGAAATCATTTTTCATAATTCTTTTCGTGATTATGACTATTTATAATGATATACTATTGTCTTATATTCTCTTTTTATATTCTCTGTGTTTTACTCTTCGTGATATTGCATTTTCTTTCTTATTACAGCCTATATATTATATTTCCTTTAAATTTGTTCTCTTTTTTCCTTCTTATATTTAGCTACTGTGTATTGATCTATTACTATAAAAAATAATAAAATAAAATAAAACACTTGGGGATTTTTTTTACCGCTGTTACCCTAGGCTTGCTGAGTTAAGGCTGTGGATTTTGATATTTCTAAAGCCGCTCTGAGGCCATGCTTTTTTATAAAATAAAAAAAAAAACGCAATAGAACAATATTTTACGTGACCTCTGGGCTGTGTAGAGCTCTTTAAACAAATATTATTGTATTAGATTATGTATGACACTAAAGATTGTTTTAAATACAAGCAAGAAAACTGAGTAATGCTGTATAATTCGACGTGATTAAACTGTTTAATCATTTTTACTGTGCTTAATCCAATTCGATATAAAAGTCGCGTCAGTGAGAACTTTTTAAAAAAATTCTAGTTCATGACCACAAGGCGGCGCTCTACTTCAATAAATAGGCATTGCTCTTTACGGAGCGCTCTGAAACCTATAAAGATGAGCAAGCCGTATTAGAAACCTGAGAGTAAGGCTGCTTTTTGAAAGGTGAAGAAGATCCCAGGGTCTCTGGCCATACGACCATCACAGACAATCTCTAAACCTGGAGCTGCCTAAAGATTTAGTGTAAAGGCAAACTGAAACTGAACTGAAAGTAAAATGAGGCTTAACCTCACTGGATCTTTCTGTCTAAGGGCCAGTAGAGAACAGAGCAGAGTTTCTCTCTTGGGCTCCATTGACGAGACTATAATCCTCTCCTTTGTTGTCCACACTGACACCGTAATGTCTCGGCGTGATTCTGCTACCTGAACGGAGGCACACCAAGATATTGAGATCAGATAGACAGACACTGAAAGAGAGGCACAGAGAGAGAGAGAGAGAGAGAAGAGAGACGGTAAGATGGCCAGAAAGAGAAAGAAGGATGGGAGAGGAAGAAGGGCAGCCAGAGAGTGAGACAGATGGAAAGAGACAGACAGACAGAGAGGGAGGGAAAGATGGACACAAAGAATAAAGACAGAGGGAAAGAGAGAGAGAGGGAGACAGACGGTGAGAGAGACAGAGAGACACAGACAAAGGGAAAGGGAGAGACAGACAGACAAGACAGAGAGAGAGGGACACAGACGATGAGAGAGATAGAGAGACACAGACAAAGAGGGAGAGAGAGAGAGAGAGAGGGACACAAACGGTAAGAAAGATAGAGAGACACAGACAAAGGGAAAGGGAGAGACAGACAGAGAGACACAGACAAAGGGAGAGGGAGAGAGAGACAGAGAGACACAGACAAAGGGAGAGAGAGACAGAGAGACACAGACAAAGGGAGAGGGAGAGAGAGACAGAGAGACACAGACAAAGGGAGAGAGAGAGACAGAGAGAGAGACACAGACAAAGGGAGAGGGAGAGACAGAGAGAGAGACACAGACAAAGGGAGAGGGGGAGAGAGACAGAGAGACACAGACAAAGGGAGAGGGAGAGGGTGACAGATGGAAAGAGGGAGAGAGAGAGAGTTGGAGAGACCCAGACAGAGGGTGAGAGAAAGAGACAGAGGGAGAGAGACCGGGAAAGAGAGAGGGAGACAGTCGGAGGGAGACAGACCCCAGGAGGCTGATATGAGTGTCAGTGGTGCTATTCAGGTTTAATGAATCCTGTGAGAGGAGGGAGTTACTACAGAAGAATCAGCTAAATGATCAAGCCAGTGTTTCCTTCAGAAAGCAGTTTTGACAATTTAATCAGAGATGTTCATTCATACTATGCTCATACTCTCCGAATTCCAGCCAAGTCGTCTCGATGATCGTCTCCATAGGTGTATGGTTTTTGTGCAGACAGGTTCTGCTGATACAAGCTCTAACCCAGCCCAAGAAACTCAAATCAACTCAACCTGAGCTCCTGTAGCCTTCGCCGGTAACTGCGAGACAGAAGTTGTGGTACTTTGAGCCTGAGGAACGCCATTTCCTGCAGCCTTGAGTTTCACAGTGCTCAGCTTCCTGAGTGGAGTTATCCCGCTAATATTAGCAACACGGCTGAAGGGATGGGGAAAGCTATTGCTTTCCGCTTTCTCCCTGACTAGCCATGGAATGAGAGAGAAGAGAAGAAACGAGATTTTCTGGCAAAAAAAAAAAAAATAGAATAGAGCATTTTCTCAAAGCTGCTTTACTAGATTATATTCTCTTATAAAGAAAATCCCAAATCGAGCATTAAGGCAAAACTCCTTAAATGTTGTAAGGAAGAAACCTTGGGAGGTCCAAGACCCAAAAATGGGACTTGACCTGCCTGGGTGGCTCAGATGCTAATTGTAAGAATGAAGTTACAAAAACATTTTTTTTTTTTTTTTTTTTTTTGCAGTTTTGTTATTTCGAGACTTTTCTGCCGTTTTCCATTTGGGATATGTACAACAGAACCTGTTCCCAGAGTGCTTTTAACCACACTGTAACCATATACGCACTATAGGGCCGAAATGGTGATCTGTTATTTCAGCCACACCTCCGGCTAACTGTTCAAATGTTTGTAGACGCCCCTTCTCATAAATGAATTCGACTATGATCAGTTGACACAGCATGTCTAGTCCCTCTACAGTATTCTATGCCAATAGGAGCAGATGTTGGCACCATGCCTAATGTCGGGCGTGGGCTAGAGAGCAATGGAACTCTGGAATAATGGTGCTCCATGCAGTACTTTTTTGGGCTGAGGGGTGGTGATGGTCCAACGTCCTGACGTCACAATGGTGTCAGTAAATGCAATCGAACAGTAGAAACAGTTAGTCCAGCAAAAGCAGGAACAATTCGGTTACTGTCCTTGATTTCAGAGTGAGCAGGGGTCTTTTTTAGTTTAGTTTTGTTTACATAATCTATTTTTGACCCTGAGGAGACGTTTGAGTTCCTTAAATCTGAGGCCCTGGCACTGTAGCATGTAAGAAACGAAAAAGAAAAGCTATGACAGTAGGCAAGCATGGAGGGGCGTGAAAAGGATCGGACATTTCTGTATACGTCTTTTCAGTCGACCACTCTGTCCAGCTGTGGAGATGCATTTTTTTAAATTAACAAAGGACAAATGCACCACTTAATGTAATGAATAGGAGCGATTAAAGTGCTTGTCATGTCCATGTCTGTTAGGGTGGAAATGTTTTGCCCTCTGCTAGACTGTCCCTTCCCTCCATGGCCAGTGGAACATCCTTCCCCGAAATGACCAACGTTACCAACTACCTGTGAGTACAAGCTTCGCACGTCTAGTTGTGTATTGAAACACTGAATTGTGCATTCCAGCAAAAGCCAAAAAACCGCACATCGTGCATTTTGAAAAAGAAAACGGCACCGAGGTCAGATCCTGACGGACTGCGACGCCGCGTAAAACTCTGACTCGGCGCCTGCGTAAATTTCAAATCAGGCTGACCAATCAGAGCTCGGTTGTCAGGCAGAACAGCTCATCCTGCTCGTATGAGAGAACGAGAGCTTATAGGACAAGCAGTACTGTACAATTATGGATATTAAAGAAAATATCTGGTAGAACATTGGCAGAAATGATGGTGATAAGTGCATTCTGTTAATGCCCACAATAACTAAGCATGTATTTGCGCTAAAGCTTCACCAGTCTCTTTGTTTTGAAGTCATTGACACATACGGAGAGGGGAAATTAAAGAAAGAAAGAGGGCAGGGAGTTTTCTGGGTGTTTAGACAAACATAGCGGTTTGGTGTGACAGTCCCATTATGTTTAGGAATCGAATCGTTTCTTTCGTGTGAAAAAACTGTTACTCCGTGTGAACAGGCCTTTAGTCTGGGCGTGTGTGTTTGTGCGCAGGAGGGAGAATGGTAGCGGGGTGTGCCTGGACCTTCAGGTGATCGATACGAATCCTGGGGCAAAGGTGGAGGAAGAGACCGAAACCCATCACATACTGGCTGGGAATCTGTACAAACCCAGGAGACGGGTACACACACACACACACACACACACACACACACACACACAAACAATAATGTCCAGCACCAAACAGCCAAACAAATCCTTCCAGAGACATGACATATAAACATGGACTCGAACCTGGGTCTCTAGCAAATTGCAAAATTTCCAGAACTATCTAAAAATATACATCAATAAAGTTCAGGAACTGTTACTCTTGCGCATGTAATGAACCGATCTGCAGTTTGTAAGAGCCCAGTACAATCAGGCGGTGTGACTGATAACACGGCCCGTCCGTCTAGACAACTCGGTGCATTTGAAGACGCGTTTATTCCGCACTTACCTCGACTATCCCCTCCCATTCTCTCTCTAGCTCTCGTTAAAATGCCTACAAAGCAAAACATAACAGTTTCATAAGTGCATTCTTGTTTAGGTTCCTGTTTATTAGGAATAGATCCCGCTATTAATTGTCTTGAAGCACTTTTGTAAGTCGCTCTGGATAAAGGCGTCTACTAAATACTGTAGTCAGTGTAAACTTGCACCCTTCTGCTTCCATTCCTGCAGTACCAGTCTCACTACAGTCGCCACTTCATGATGGCAGGAGACCAGGAGAGGCAAGACCACGAGGTGTTCCAGAGAAACATGCGCTTTCGCAAATCCATCCAGTACAAACGCCATAAGAAAGACCACAGTCAGAAAAAGGCAAGCTGTTGGGATTCATTGTTCCGTTCATGCCGGGGTCTAGGGTTGTTCCTGCCTCGCGCCCAGTGGCGCTGGTTGGGCACCGGCTCTCCAGCGTCCCTGACTGGGATAAGTGAATGAGTTGGGATCCTTAATCGTGGAGCACCTGTACAGTACTACATGTACTTCATTAATGCCGCGTACAGTGTGGATATTTTTCGGTACTTGATGAGCCTTCTGGAACGAATTAACGAACGAAATCGTTTGCTTGTTTACAAAAACCCCTACAGCGTAAAGGCTCCGATTCAAAGGAGCAAGAGAACAACGACAAGCCGAGGAGAAACGTCAGCTGGCAAGACAAAGGTGAATAAGTGGAAGCACTTAGTGAAATTTCCTTATGTCCAATAGAGGGAGCAGCTAAGATAAAATGATAATGAAAGCAGCTAAGATAAAATGGTAATGAAAGGTGGCTGTGGGTGTAAAGTGCCTAATCCAGTGTGTGCCGGCAGAACCCGTGGTGGTGCCGCTGGCGCGGGAGGAGAAGGGAGACGATTCTGAGGCCGAGAAGGACGACGACGACGTCGGGATCACGTTCGTGGCCAAGAAAGCCTTGGAAACACCAAAGCAGCGACCCAAATCGGGTAGGAAAGACGGCCCTAGATGAAAGAACTCGTATCGTGCTGCAGCTATAAAAAAAGAAAACGTTTGCTTTGCCTTTCTTCATTCTCCGTCTGCAGTCCCAGACGCTTCGGAGGCGTGCCAGAGCCCGTCCGCTGCCCCTCCGTCTCCCACGTGCGGAGAGAAAAACCTGCCGTGGAAAGAAGGCGTGGACTCGCTGCCTCCGTGTGTGTCCAGTGAGGCCACCAAGATCATCCCTATAGACCTGCAGGAGGCCTGGAACCAGAGCATCTCCTCCCTGGAGAGCCTGGCCTCCCCTCCTGTCCCGCAAGAGCCCCAGCACCCACGCGCCAGTGCCCTCTCCAGGGTGGCTGCATCCGCACAAGCGCCGCCTCTGTTCCATTTCCCGGGGGGCAAAGAGGAGGAGGAGGAGGAGGACCTCTCGCAACAGCAGCAGGAAATGAAGCCTCTAATGCTGCCGGGGAGGCACTCGGCCCCAGCTGGACCCCCGACCGCGCAGGCTTTTGGGAAGAGAAGGAATCCGTGCACGCACCTAAGGAATCTCATAACAGCGCCACCATCTGGCACAAAGCCACACAGCGGGAAACCAACACAGCTGTAGGAGATCGTACAGGTTCTCTCTTTCTGTCTCATTTCAGCAGGAACGTCAATCTGGCTGCAGTCGGCTTTCATTCATCTCTCGTTAATCAAGCTCATTAATTTAAAGCTCTGATTCCCAACCCGGGATGCAAAAGTCACAGGGGGTGCACAAGGCCTTGTCTGCTCCGAGGTGCTCTGTGTTTGTCAAAATACAATTTGCACATGTTAAATTACATTGAAAAAC
>JAYJMA010046864.1:0-11084 GCA_036873895.1 Parotocinclus cabessadecuia
ATGTTCATTTTGACGAATCCTATAAATTTTTGTGAGCAGTGTACATTCAGTTTGTTTAGTGGCATTTCTAACCATTATTTCTCATTCATGTGCTTCACTCACTCGCTCACTCACTCACTAACTCACTCATATATATATATATACACACACACACACACACACACACACACACACATACACACACACACATTTTCTTTGCTATCCTTGTGAGGACTGTGCATTGATATGAATGACGATGAAGGATTACTGTAGCAAAGTAATCCTACATCTACCCCTAACACCTAACTTCACTAACCTAAAAGTAATAGTTGCCATTTTTGTTAAAAAAAAAAGGATTTAAGGTCATGCAACACAGTCCTCACAAGAGATAACTGACAGGACTTTACCTTTGGTCTCCACAAGTTTGGGAAGACCAGACAGATGCACGCACAGTTTGTTTTGCTAGTTTGTTTAACCGGATGAGAGTGGGTGGCTGCATCTCAAACCGCATATATTCCATACTCAAGGTTGGTGCACCACCAATACGGTAATTACTATTTTTAATCTATGACAAAAACCTGTCATGATAAAATAGTATGGTTGTGTTTGGGATAAGATTGAGCTTGTTTGCAGCTACTTTTGAAAAGGCTATATTCTGTTCTTTTAGATTGATATCTGTTATTTACATTATCAATTCATTATATACAGGTATCTGAAACAAATAAATACTATGCAATTTTTAAAAAATATTCTTATTTTGGTCTAACCAAACAATATTCCTTGTACATATTTACCAATAGTAAATGTTTTGAATAAAACTGTGAAAACCAGGGCGATATTTATTTGCTAGTGATAACATATACAAGCTAATTTTTTGTAATTGGTTCTAATAAAGTTTTATGAAACAGAAAAGAAGGCTGAGAAAGCCTTTTCCAGTGTTTAGATTTTATGTAGAAACGCAGACCTCCTGCTAAAAATGCATTTGGATCTGTTTAATGTATTAGTGATCCTACAGATGACAAGAGAATGAATAACAATATTTTATAATGATAATTGTTTTTTAAATGTCATAACTCTTGAGATGGATTGGTGGACTCTTGGTGGATTTTGTTGTAGTGCAGAAAATAGCAGCGTTTTTAACTGCTACAATCAATATTTTGGCATCTTTTCAGGGATTGACTGATGAGGCTTTTAAAGTTTCCAGAGCACACAAATAATGCTGATGCAGTCGATTCGACATTGAGTTAACTAATTTTAACCTGCCCTTTCGGAGCCGATAAATCTGCATCCATGGGATTTGGCCCCTTTGCTGTTTTAATAATAGATGGAGAGTGCTGTAGTCCTGACCCTGGCTCTGATATACATGCATGTGATCTCCCATTCTGCCACATCCCAAATGTGCTCTATTGTATTGAGATCTGAATGCTCATTGGTTATTTAGAGGCACAAAAGTGTACCAAGAAAATATCTCACATCCTCAGTTGACCACCAACCTGGACCACTGATACGAGGCAGGATGACTCCATGCTTTCAGGTTGTTTAGGCCAAACCCTGACCTTACCATCTGAATGGTGCAGAAAAAATAAAGACTTGATATCTTGGGCTTTTCATACACACCAGTCAATAAAAAGCCAGAATTCAGTAAAGGAAAAACATTCAATAAGCAGTGGTTCTGTTAATGAAACACCATCTCGCTTTACAATATGTTTAACCTTGAGGTGGAGGGGTTACAACAACAGAAGGCCACATCTGCTCCCTCTTCTGTCAGACAACAAAGGAGTCCGCGATTGGTACAGGCTCACCAAAATGGACAGTTAAAGACTGCAAAAACGTAGCATGCCCTTAGTATTGTGTGTTTAGTGCATTTATATACATGCACAAACTTATAGCATTAGCCCTTTGAGTACCAAGGAACATTTGTCCAGTACTTACAAATGGCTGCCAAATGCGATTGACAGAAGCTTGAGCAGTCAAATTTGTATGAAACCACTCAGTATGTCATCGAATTTATAAAAATAAGTTTTTCATATGTATGCATCCGTTTCACAGAATTTTGTGTCAAAATAACTCAAATTATGTGCATATAATCCATACGGTCCTGAATTGGTTATGGAAATCCATGGAAAACCGAGTACGTTACATTTTTTGGGGGTCTAAATTCTCAAACTCCCTTCCGCTTTTGCTTGATGTGATTTTTCGTAGTGATGCGCAATGAATGTGAATGTCTTTATCGTCTGATGTGACTTTTTTTTCCCAGCTTATTGTTGTATTTTATCGCTGAATTACTGATCCAGGTTTTAACAATATTTCGTATATGGATTATAATGTGAAATTTTTTTAAAATACAGAATTGTAAAATGATCTTTTAGCTACAATAATGTGCTAAACATCAGTAATCATATCGGCCTGAGAAATTCAGTATAGGTCTATCCTTTATTTTTCACATTCAGTTACTTTTTAATCAACAAATCAAAGACACAAGCGTAGACTAGTGCAAGATGCAATAGTTTGGGGTATTTTGTGGACATTAGCAGACTAGAATGCTCTTAGATGAAGAAGAAAACAGTTACATACAGTCACTGTGAGCTCCTCTCTGTCATTTCCCATCCATTTAGCTATATTCAAGATATTGTATATAACAATATATTGTCTTTAATATTCATGTTTTGAATATTAATATATTAATATTATCAGAATGTTGTTTTTCATAAAAGGTATTGTGCTTGTCCCAGCCAAACAAGGCAGAAATTAGAAAAAATTTTGCAGCGTCGCTGTCTGCCCCCTAAACACTTGATATGCTTAAGGATTGGACATCGTGTGAAAAGTCCTTTAATCTATTGTTAAATTACACATACAGATTGACAGTTGTATTTTTCCTGTACTTTTTATCTGTACTGTGCTTTCAGCTCATTATCTGTTTTTTGTTTCAGATTGATTACACTGGTACAGACACTTCGAGTCCATGATTCAACTGCTCGCAGAGTTACAGCTGGAACAGCACTGTGCCGTGTAAATGCTCATTGTCTTTCTCTCTTGACCAGCCATTTGAGGTAAAGATAACATCTTGGCCTATTTATTTTTACAGCTAGACCTATAGAGTAAGTACTACAGTATTTAAGGAACTAAAGACTGTGTAGAACTATGAAGTTCCTGTTCTGTGTTGGTATTGTGTATTTCACAGTGCTGTACAAACCGTGATTGTGAAATTAATGTAATGGTGTACATGAAGGAAGCTGAAGTTGTGGTGTACATCGTTTTTTGTTTCTATATGCACAGTAAAAATCTAACAATCTTCAGGATTAATATTTTTTAGCTAGAAGGCCTTTTTGGGCCACACACTATGGTGTTAGTATAAGGTAAAATCTGCTTGGAGAATACAAAGGATTGGCGCTCTTCATGAGCATGAATGTTTAATGTCTTTGTTTATGGTACCACTTTGCACGTTTATCTCTCCCTCTTACTTACTTTCCCATTCTCTTTTAGAATGACAAATAAATGTTTTACAGTTTAACATTTGCTTTGATTTGATTGCATTCATAAGTGATACCTTTTTCTCTGCTTCCTCAGAGTAATGTTTTTATGTACTATGGCCTGTCAAACTTCTACCAAAATCATCGCCGCTATGTGAAGTCCAGAGATGACAGCCAGCTGAACGGAGATGTTCAGTCTCTAAAGGTGTGGTGAAACATTTCCACTGGTTTCCAGTAAGGATGTACAGGAGTCTGTTTAACACTGACCTTGTATGATTTTTTTTTTAGGTTTAACAATGTGTTTTTTTTATGTATAACTGGATTATATTAGGTATATGATTGTTTATGTGATTTTTGTCAGACCTATTTGTTTTCACCCCAGGACCCAAGTAAAGAATGTGAGCCTTATCGCAATACTGAAGGCAAGCCTATTGCCCCATGTGGAGCTATTGCTAACAGCATGTTTAATGGTAAGACAAAGAGAGCTATTAAGGATCAGATTAAAAAAAAAACGGTTTTCAGTTTGCTTAATCCCTTGTCACAATTCTCACAGATTCACTGGATTTGTATTACATTGAACCCAATGGAACTCGGACCCAAATTAGACTCATAAAGAAGGGCATCGCATGGTGGACAGATAAGCATGTGAAGTTTAGGAACCCTGGTGGCAATAACCCCAACCTCACTGCTGTTTTCCAAGGTAAAATATTTTTTATATAGCTTGCACAATAAGGTTGTAAAGATTCAAACAGAATTTCTATTGAGTTGTGGAAATAAATGTTATTGGCAGCTATAGACTTTTTTAATCTAAAGAAATTACTTTTGTACACCTGTGCCTATGCAGGTGCATTAGGCAAATTATATACAGGTGTATGCCATTTAATGTCTGTCCAGTCAATGTCTGTTTGTTTTAATGGCTGAGGTCATAAAAATTATAAATCGTAATGGCAATATAACTCCAGGTACCGCAGCTTTTAAACATCTGGTCACCTTAACAGCCAATCAATGCTGCACATCCACGAGCAGAGGTGGGATTTTAAGTGGAAGTTCATCAGTCAGTTGAAAGCTCACTACCTTACTGCTCTTATGCAACGTGCTTGTTTGTGCCACTGCTTATTTATAACAAACTGTCAGTGGTGTCTATAAGTGTATGTGTAAGTGTATGTTCATAAGCATATGTAACCCCCTGAAATTCCCCTCATCTAGCTGATCTTTAGCATTGATCTTCAGCACGTTACTGTATGAATTTTTTAAAAACAATAAAGTTGTTGTGAATTTCCTAAAATTACTAAAGATTCAGCACATATATAACACTGGGCTTCGGACACTGGCATCGGGGGTGCTTTGTAAATGTGTTCCACTGTTGCATTTAAGTATAGTTTTTGCACACAGTTTTCTTGTGAAAATACATTTTAGATTTACATTTGCAGTAGTCTAAAAATTCTTAGTGACTATAGTAAAATGTCTGGGTCCATTTCGGGCATCATAATGTGTACCCTAAACGGAGCATACATAACTAATCTACGCTACCCATATTGTCTATAGTGTTTCTAAATGTTCCCATCACTGATAGCAACTGTGTCAGTGGGTAGTTTTAAAAGATCTGTGCATCTTAAACTTAAACACAATTTTAGTCAGTACATTAGACATTTTAACATTTTGCTTTGCATTTTAACATTCCTTCAGGCACCTCAAAACCAGTAAACTGGCGCAAGCCGGTCTACGAGCTGGATACGGACCAGGATAACAATGGCTTCATTAATGAAGACTTCATTGTTTGGATGCGGACAGCTGCACTGCCTACATTTAGGAAGCTCTATCGCATTATCCAGAAAAACAACAGTATGGTGCCGACACTTCCCAGGGGGAACTACAGTCTAGAAGTCACTTATAGTATCCTTTCAATGCAAAGCTTTTATGTTACAATCTGATGTTTTAACCGGATGCTCTGGATGGGGGGTAAAATGTTGTCAATGGTCTGAAGCCATGTTTCACAGTTTATTACTGTTAGAGTTTATTACCGTTTACTGTTTATTACTTTCTAATATAACCCAGCTTGTTGTGCTTTACTAGTCTATAGGCTGTATACTGGTTACAGGATGCTCAACTGATACTGGGTCATTGAACTTACCAAGCCATTAGTAGCAGAATTGTGCTGGTACTGCTCAGAACTATACTAAAACAAACAAAATGTAAGTTATTGCAATAACTGATTATATATTGAATATTGACCCAAGCCTATTGTTTAACTGAATTTCTATGCAGTTTGATATAGTTTTTGTAGTCTCTGTGATTATCCAGTTAATAAGCATCTCTGCTGTCCACATAAGCTTGTGTTGTATGTTACACCATTGCTCACGATTACTGATGGTACAGGATCATATGTGGTAGCCAAGATGGTAAATATTACATCTCGATATTTAAAGACATTTACACAGTGCTCAGTATTTATCATAATACATGTGACTGCAGAAAAGACAGTTTCTTAAAAGGTACTATTCAAATATTCTCCCATATCTAGTGATTTGTACTTAGTGTGCTGCTTAAATATGACTAACTACACTATATTGAACTGTGCAGTTCAGTTGGTATTTCTGAATATGCTCAGAAAAGCAGTAACAAAATGAGTCAAAATACAATTAAGTATTTTTATTTTTCCCTTTATACAGGGTGAGTCGAAAGTATCAGGACTTGTTTGCATGCTGCCAAAACCATTGTTGAGGTTTCTTTGTCGGTAGCAGTCTCCGGATCAATACGTGGCTTGTCGTCCTCAGTCCAGGTTTCTCGGAATTTGGCTATGAGTAATGAAAGGTGAAATTGGTGATCTTTCTGGGTGTTGGTTGTTTCTCTGATCAGTTACCTGTGATGAACAAAAAACGTTTTGCAATTTCTGTGTTGATAACTTTTGAACCAAGAGGGATATTGCAAATCTGATTGTTGCAGTCAACCTCTGAGACAATTCTCGTCTTTTTTGTTATACTACATGACCACCTTCCCATTGGTAAAAATTACCCTTTATCCGATATGGCGGAACATGGATAAGCCATGTTTTGGACATAGCCTAAAAGATTGGCCCCCTGACACATGTTTCTGGAATAAACTTTTATTTCTGTGTCTTTTGACTCACCCTGTATGTTAGTAGGTAATTTCGTCTTTTGATACTTTTAATTGTTAAGTTGTGCTGTGTGAAAGAGTTGTTGAACTTTGGCTGCTGTTACTCTCCTTAACGTGAGCTCAGATTATCCGGTGCGCAGCTTCGATGGGCGAAAGCGCATGATCCTCAGCACCATCTCCTGGATGGGAGGGAAGAACCCATTCCTGGGCATTGCCTACATCACCGTGGGATCCGTCTGCTTCTTCCTGGGAGTGGTCCTGCTCTTCATCCATCACAAATACGGGAACCGCAACAACAGCTCTGACATTCCCAACTAAGCACCGATGATCATCCTGCTCCCGGCCACGTGCATGATTAAGACCAATTACTTCATGTCCAAGCTTGTCTTCTGTGTATGTCCTGTGTATGTCTTGTGTATCTGCATAAAGAGCTTGTAGTGCAGCACTTCCAAGGAGTGGAGTTTGAATGAGATCATTACGCAAGAGAAATATGATTGTATTAATATTTATTTTTCAAGAGCATAAGGAATATAAGTTCTGAGATAAGTTATGATGTACTTACTAGTTGGTTGGGCTTGTTTCATCTTAACTGTATATATGTAAAGAAAGGATGCAGGTTGTGAGAATTGTACTGTAGCAAAAGTTAATTTCTGAGAACTAGATTTATATGAGCCATATCTAATTGTTGCTTAAAGGAACAGTTCAGGCAGAAATGTCATGTGCAAAATTGGCCTCAACAGAAAGGCATGTTTGGTGAAGTTTGTGTGTAGCTTTGTGCAAGGTTGATGTTGCTAATTATTAAGAGCCACCAGTTTAGCATCATATGTGATATGCGTTCAAAAATAACACAATACCTTAAATCAGTGTTACATGTATTTGGACATTAGATTGGAAATACACTGCTCACAAAAATATATGTTTTGATATTTCATTATGATTTTTCGTGAGCATTGTACATTACCATAAGAATCCCTTGTCATCCATATCTGCCTTTTCAGATTTGCACAATGCCCTTAACCTAATAACACAATAACCCTTCGTTACCTAATTTGTAACTAACTATTACCTGGCAGAACTACTGCAAAACAAACATGGCTACAGTTGGGTGCCTCCTAGTTCCAATCTCTCCAACCTCTTTTAGCTCCCTTAGCTCCTCTCTCTAGTGGCACAAGATAAGGACTCAAGGCTGACCATGTTTGATCAGTGAATATTAAATAACTGTCCAACTTTATAATAGAGAAGAAAATGTACAGTATAAAATATAATGGAATTGCTCACTGGTTTACCCTCAGACTGTACATTGTGCACATGAAACACCAGAAGGATCTGCTCTGGTAACCTGACTGGGAAATGCAAATTTGAGTCTGTTCTGTTCCAAGGTTTTCATTTTCACATTTTAATTTAGATTTTAATCAGTTGTTCCTGCATTAATTTGCAGGCTTTGTTTCCCAAGAAATTTGAGAATTCATTGGCCGTTGAATTTTTGCGTCATGCATGAGCCCCGCTTTGTGTTCTAACTGTAGAAAATCATTTTTTTCTCTGAGTGCATTTAGAGAATAGAGTCCTTGTAAATATTGGCAGGGTTCGATCAGTTTGAGGTCACAGACTAACAGACGTCAAGGGAGGCGTCAGGAGTATTG
This sequence comes from Parotocinclus cabessadecuia, assembly GCA_036873895.1. NCBI lineage: Eukaryota > Metazoa > Chordata > Actinopteri > Siluriformes > Loricariidae > Parotocinclus > Parotocinclus cabessadecuia. Next base: position 8,204 of record JAYJMA010046864.1, read on the forward strand.
CGCTCTGTGTACATCTACATTCCTGACTAAACTATTCTTGTAAATGTTGCTGCCTGAATATAAAAATGTAAGGTTTCCTCTTATTTTTAAGATTTCTTATATTTTGTGTGGGTCTATCAAGTCTGCAGTAGTCGGGCCAAACTGAAATATGTGCTCGTAAGGTAGCGGTTATGGTCTGAATAAAGGTTTGTCTCAGGACAAATTTGTGATCATTCTGAAACATTGATTGATACAGATATGTACAACTGCTTGCTATTTAAACACGCCCACTGTTCTTAGAGTTTGAAAAGGGGGATTTGAGGTTTTAGATGTTTGCGTCACCTGTTATTAAGATTGTGCGTCCAGCTGTTCTTTGCACTTTAGGCTTTGCAAAGCTTTTGCATCCTTCTGTCTTTGTTTTATGGATGCGTTTGTCTTTATTTCACAAGAAATAAACTTGGGTGTAAAGAGACTTGACTTTTTCATGTTTCAACCTGTTTCTATGATGACAGGGTGGGGTTAGCACATGGTCGGTTCGACTATGAAATCTTTCTGTGTGGAGTTTACTCTGGACATTTCCCTCCCATATTCCATAGACGTGGTTAATTGGTGTTTCCAAAGTGCCCTTAGTGTGCAAGTGTATGTGCTTTATGATAGATTGGCATCCTGTCTAGGGTTGCTTCTGCTTTGCGCACTGTGCGACTTGGCTTTACTGTGACCCTGACTAAGATTAAACAGATAAACACTGACACTACTACTGAAACTGAAGTGTCCAGAGCGAGCCCACACACTCACATGCTGGAGCTTAAACTAAGCTCTCTAGAGTAGTTCTACACAGTGCTGTCCACTGCAGAATCATACTACTCTGTGTACAGTAGTAAGTTTGACCTTAACTACTAGTCTCACATTCCATGTCTTTGAGTTTAGGTTCCTACATTCCACAGTTAGACAAACTGTACAAATGGAGAAAATTCCAGACCATTGTCACACTGCTCAGGAGTGGTCAAACAAGAAAGATCACTCCAAGAATAGGTGTTGAATAATATGTGAGACCACAAAGGACACCAGGGTAACTTATAAGCAGCTACCGAGGGGAACACTGGTGGTGTGTATGGCAGGGTTGTAAGGAGAAAGCCAGAAGAGCAACAATACAAAAGTCTACTGGAAAAATAGTCCCATTTGCTGTGTCTAGGTCAAATTAATAAAGTTCTAAGTTTTTAATGGAAAACTCCACAAGCATTTTTAATTTAAAAAATTTTGTGGAAGCAATTTATGTGAGGAAACAAACCAGCATCACAGTCATGAAGCTGCTGTGTACAGAATGTGAAATATCAAAATAGTATTTTAATTTTTATACATATTTTATTCTCTTTTCATTATCTCTGAGCTATTTAGTCTGTTATTGTTCTATTTTTCTGATGTAATAAACCTACGGATAAGCTCTTAGTAGTTTCTCTTGCCAAGGCAGGTAGAGCATTTAGTGCACTGGTCTCACTGAATGCTGATTTTTATTTTTCCAATCTGCTAAAAATGCTTCCAGAAAAGTAAAACTAGAAACAGACAAGAAACAGAGAGGTGTTGTCCCAGAGCTAGCAGTAACATTTAAACATTTATTTATGTACTTTAATTTATGTAATTTAATCGCCTGTTGACCTGTCAACAGTTTGGTACTAACACAAATGCATAACATGCAGGCCTATCCAATATACAGGATGTCTAAAAAAACCATAGGACACACTTTTATTTCATAAACAAAAGGGAAACATATCTGAACATATATGTCCGGAGCATGGCCACCATCTTGAAAGTCGCCATATTGAATGAAGCGTGAGTTTAACCAATGGAAAGGTGGTCATGTAGCATATCAAAGAACATGATTGTCTCAGAAATCCACTGCTGTAATCAGATTTGCAATATCTCTTGTGGTTTAAAAACTATTAACACAGAAAATTCCAAATGTTTGCTATTCATCACAGGCAACTGAAGATGGAAATGATTATTCTGATGTTCGGGGAAAACAGTTAATGTATCATAGCAAGAACCGTCAACAACCAACACCCAGAAAGACCAAATATTACACACAGCACTGTTGTATCCTTTTCTAGCTTTTTCAGTCATTTATTCATACTTTAGAATCAAATCTATATATACTGTGGTTCTTCTTACTGTTGGCTCTCAATAATCTGATTCATCCAAAGCAGGAGAAAGATATGCAGAGATGACTATTTGTAACTGGGCTCATTCTGAACTACCACAGGATCGATAGTGACAGTCAGTGCAGTAATATTACGATAATTTAATAATACACCAAAATACACTGCTCACAAAAATCAGGGAATATTTCATTTTATTTCATCTAATTTTTGTGAGCAGATTATTACTATGTATTGGAAACGGCTAGTTTATTTTTGTTTGCCACATGGCCAATGTGTTGAATAGAGCACTAACATATATAGTGTTTCTCAATTACCTGCAAGTAAGATAGTTTTCAAGCATGGTGCTTTTAAGTAGTATTTAGAGTAATTTTCCCATTTATTGATCTTGAAAATAGAAGTACTATATGGATAATACACTGCTCACAAAAATTAGGGGATAGTTCAAAATAAATATGAAGCGATTAAAAATAGCATTTGATTCAATTTCATTAAACAAGGTCATGAGAAAAGAAAATGAAAAAAAAAATCGTGATTGTGATGCAAGTGATATATTCATGGGAGTGAACAGCAGCAGCAGTGCCCTATATTAACTGTTCAGTAGGGTGTATGGTCACCCAAGACTGCCAAAACACACTGACAGTGATGGATGATGAACAGGGTAAGATTATTCAGCAGCTCTTGTGGGATCATTTTCATATACAATTTGAAATATCTCCTCATTTATGTGAGCAGTGTACATTGCCACT
>JAYJMA010046875.1:0-11084 GCA_036873895.1 Parotocinclus cabessadecuia
ATAGTTCTCACAATTCCAGAAGCTTCTTGAAGTCTCTTGAAATATCATGAATATCCTTAAAATAGATACATTTCAAAATATCATTGTGCTGACCACAAAAGCAATGTTTACATGGAATAATAACTTTTTTCTATGCATTTAAGGCACAAACAATTAAGAAAACTCACTTAACAACTGGGATTTTTTTTTTAATTGTTACATTGTGTAATAATATGGTACAGAGCTGCATAACTGTGGTCCAAGAAAAGATTATTAAAATGTGTTGTTAGTTGTGCTTTTGAGATGCTCAATCAAATAATTTGTTTTACTGTAACAGATTATGTGTTCTAATGGTCTAGCATAGCACCATTTCATAATGCTACAAAGATGATCTCAAGCCTGTTGTCCTTTATGTAAAAAATCTTATTTCTGCTGCTCTGGTTAGGGGTTTCATACAAAGAGAATTGCCAAAAAAAGGGAAATGACCCAGTTAGTGGCAGTTCTCTGAGGAAAATACCTTATTGATGACAGAGGTCAGAGGAAAATGGCCAGATAGAAAGGCAACAGTAGCTCAAATAACCACTTGTTACAACTGAGGTCATACAGACGAGCATCTCTGAATGCACAGCACATCAAACCTTGAAGCAGATGAGCAGCAGAAGACCACACTGGGTGTCACTCTTGTGAGTTAAGGAGTCTCACTTCTTGCAGCAACTTTTTGATGGTTGGTTCAGCATTAGCCAACAACCTGAAGGCATTAATTCATAAACAATATGAAAGCATCAGTCCATTTTGCCTTGTATCAGTGGTATTGGATATTTTCTTGACACACTTTGGTCCCAGTAATACCAATAGAGATACAATACAAATACATTGTTTATATGCTACAGCCTACCTAAATATTGTTGCTGACCATGTGCATCCCTTTATGACCACAAATATCCGTCTTATGATGGCCACTTCCTAAAGAAAGTAGGTCACCAGATCTTAATCTAATAGTGCATCTTTGTCAGGGTGGAACAGGAGAGTCACATCATGGATGCACAGTCAACAAATTTTTAGCAGCAGCTTTGCACTCCTTCCTGCACGCTGCACATACATACTGCCTATGGCCTAAAATAATACCATTCAGACACGGATTCAGATAATACTAATATACATTATTACAACATCAGAAAACTGGTAACAAATTAAAGCAAATTAAGTACATGTGAAATATTTTGTAAAATATATTTTAGTAAATATTATACATATAAAAAAGTGTCTTAAATTAAAATTAAGTAATGACTTAACAAGTGCTTGTTTCTTACTGTAAGAAAAACAGTCTCGCTTTTCTGTTTCTGTTCTGACACTCTGTCACTGACACCTTTTTTGGAGCCACAAATGGCAAAAGAGACCACGTACACTAATGTCTAAATGTAATCTGCAATGCATCAGTGCTGATTTGCGATGTGTTTGTGTCACAGTGTGGGTCCCTGTTATATGGGTTGACATACTTTTGAGAGTTCTATTGTGCAATTAACAACAGATATTAATTTTAATGTTTAAAATGGTCTTTTCTGAAGGAAAATATCATGTACCATAAGTCCAAACTGAAATAAACAGTAGGGTGTTTCACTGACATATCCTCTCCCTTACATTTTTTACAGGGGCACTTGTCATGTTTTCCCAGCAACCTCAGGACCTGGTGGCGGTGGCTGGGCAGCCTGTCACATTACCCTGCTCCATTCCTGGTTACCACGGCGTCGTGCTGTGGATCAAAGATGGGCTTGCTTTGGGTGTTGGAAGAGATCTGTCAGGTGAGGATATTAACCAAAAAAAAGGAAAAAAACTTCTTATATACAGTTTTGTCATCATTTAGTCTTCATTGTTTGAATTTTCGTCCTTTAAGTTGTTTTATTTTAAATTAAATCTGGTATATTATATTAAATATTAAGAAATACAAAAAGCAACCTGATAAAGCAAGTCTCATTTTACAGGGTAGATGGATTGGGGTTTTATTAAGAAAACTATTACAATTGTACAGAACAACACCATATGAAGAAGAATGAAGGAAACATGAGCACAAGTCATACTATATATACATAGTATTATACGACAGTGCATAGTCCTGCTGGTGCTTTCTGATCAGGCCAGACACCGAACAAGCTTCACTGGACATGTCTAAGAAAGAATAGTCCAGATTATCTCCCAGCAATACAAGAGCAACCCCTGCCAAGCCCTGAAATTGACTGTTGTTCCCAGTGTTTTTCGTTTTTGATAAAAACTGCATTTACGACCAAAATGCCACTTATTACAACTCTAAAGCTGTTTTAAAAATATGAGGGAGTCAAGGAATATTTAGAGAGAGGAAATAATGTTGAAAAAATGGTCCTTCAAAATCGCATACACGAAAGCGATGAATTGCGAATCGTGTCACTATGTGTCATAAGGAAAAGTGAGACAAAGAGAAAAAGTAGGTAGACATGATAAATGATTAATCAGCTGAGCAGTGTCTTCCAGATAAATGTACCAAAGAATTAACTGTAAACTCTCACCAAGTCATAAAGGATGCAGGTAAACTCATTTGATGTATCATGTAAAATGCAGGTGATGGCATCCTTACACAGATGTTTACACAGGCTTGAAGAATAACTTTTTTAACTCACCGTTCCCAGTGATCCTATCTACAACCATGTCAGAGTCCAATGCCATGATTATGTCTTTCTCAGTGACAGCTACTCCTAAGTCTGTTTTTTTTTAAGTCCGAGCATTAAGAACATTCTTTCAAATACGACCTGAAGCAGGGAAGGGGTCAGTAGGAAATTGTATGCAAGCCAAAGGGATTTATATTCTCCCTTCCTGCAGATCCAACATCCATTGTGATGCTTTAAGCTTATCCTAGTCCCCAGACAAAAGTTTCAGCTCTAAACATGTATTTTTGTGTGTAAAATTCCCAAATTTAAAATCAGAAATCTACAGACATTTACTGTGTCATTATAGTCCATTATTAGGACCAGAAGTGGACATAATTTGATGAAAGGCCATAATGTCCAGCCATGCCAAATATGCAGTGATAGCTATGACCAGCAATGCATTTCATAAATTCACCTCGTATGTGCTCTCTACATTATTCACTGCCTCATCTTAAACTTTCTTTATTGCCCTGCTTTTTTCTTTTTTGTTCTTCTCCGAGGCAGTGTAGTCTTCATTTCAGTGTCTGTTCATCATCCGGCTCTTCAATGTTTTCTTTTGTTTATTTGACAAATGCATCTGCACCTGCCTTCACAGTTGTGAAATTCTTAATGTTGTTTTTGAGGCTCTTATATGTAGCATCTGCATTCAGCGGACCATTCAGTGCCGTTCTGTTTGGAGGTGCTTAGACAGTGAAGTTGTTTGGTCAAATAGTCTCACTAATATCCGTGCTGTTCTGTTTTAAAATACACATTTTTGTCATGTCCCCAGGTGGTTATGCCATATGCATTTACAAATTCTGTACTGAAAACTCTTTTATTAATATCAACAATAGAAAGTAACAGTAATAGTAACTGAAATTGAGTTACTTGCTCTTGTACCAGTACATATTATCAGTAATTAAATAAGTATGTTGTTAAAGTTAGTGTTGAAAACTCATTCAGCAGATCTTAAAAGCCACCATATTGGATAAAGGACAAGCTTTTTACAATGGGAAGGAGGTCATGTTCAATATCAAAGAAGACCAGAATTATCTCAGAAATTGATTTATGGGTTCAGATCTTCAATATTTCTTGTGGATGATTCTAATGTCTGGGGAATGCAGCTGCCATATCAGCCACAGACGTCAACAATTGACACCTTGAAATAATACTAATTAGCTAATTAACTAATCTATAGCCAAGTTTTGAGAAATCGCGACTGTGGACAATAAGCTGCATAGTGGTCATCCAGAGATGGCTACCGACAAAGAAACCTCAGCAATTCCTTTGGTTGTATTTGTGTGTCCTCGATATATTATATATAATATATTATATTATCTAAAATTCCATGCAATACAATGCAAATTAAATATTTAATAATCATACAATGTAATTTGTTTTAAATGTTTCTTTCTTTCACAGTGTAAGTGTACCTACGATATATTTATTTAGCAGAAATTTCCACTCTTTGTAGGTGGCAACTTGCAAAATCGACAGTGTGTCAAATACTTATTTTCCCCACTGTGTGTATATATATTGTATACTGTATATACTGTACTGAGTACTTTATTCAGACGACATTCAAGTGTAAATTTATGTTGCTGGTTCCTCCCATCATTATCTTCACATGGAATATCTTCACCACAAAACTTGCATATTTAAACCCTCTCTGTTTTCCATAGCAGCAGCTCAACTATTGTACTTTGCATATAGTGTGAATAAGGCTGTACACACTGGAAAGCATGTAATGTGCATTTGAGATACACTTCACATGTTTTATATCATTTTAACTCTGTTCAAATCCAGACTTTTATTTTTCATTTTTAAATCTGTTTTGACCCCTGCAGTGGTTATTATTATTTGCTTATTTTCTATGTTTCTAATTTTGTGGTTAAAACTACCTTTAAATATCAAGTTTCAAAATCCATTACAAACATAACTGTAGTGGCACATTAGTCCTTAACAGGTTAATGAAAATAGGGTACCTCTTGAATATATTTACCGAAATGTTGTTTGACTGACACTATGGTTTACTGTACTGACTTACAATACTGCCTGTGTCCTCTCTGTTCTCATACCTCAGTTACAAGCACTTTGATGTTTTGCTGTTAATAGATTTAAAAGGAAATCTGTCTGTGTTTTTGTTCATTTGTTAATTTGACAGTGAATCAACATCTCTTAGCAAAAGCTTTTTAATAGCAAATTAAAAGCTCTCTATGCTTATTAGCAAGGCCTCCAAAGTGCTTTTGTACAAGAGCTGCATTTTGATAGATTATTGTTTGGATTTAGCACGCTAAGGAGCAACATTGTATTTGTTTTCGTGCTTTATTATGATTTCCCACACCTTTCTAAGTGAGCCATGACATCACTATCAAAGATTAAAATAACAAAAACATAACTTGTAAAGCACGTTGGCTAACACAAACATGGCATGTCTCTCCTTATTTGCAAATCAGTGTTTCTATTATATCAGGTACTTATTTCATTTTACAGAAAAAAAAATTTATTGATTCCTTTCACACCATCTGCCCAGTATCATATATATGCTTTGGTAGGAGTGAATTAAGATTTAAAAAATACATTCATATTTGTTTGGAGGCATGGGGATTAGCCTGGAGTGCTCACCTTGCCAGGCCATGAATGCAGCATTAAATATGTATTCAGCTGAAGATTATGGGGTTGGTCTCCTCTGATCTTCAGTGGCACTGAGTCTGTGCCATATCGGTGCTGATAGTGCTTTTTAATTGAACCTCAGTGGACGTCTGTGTCCCAAAAAAGCTCTTCTGAGTGCTTGAGGAATCAGTCACTGGCTGTAAACAATAGTGGTGGGGAGAGGGACTGATACTAACAAGAGCAGAGCAAGCACAAAGCCTAATGTGGCAGTAACAGTGATGGGTGAGAAAAGAAAGCCAAACCACTGTGCTTTTTTATGGGGATCGATGGCGCAGCAGGCCATAAAGAATTTGAATGAAGGCTTGGGCTTGTGTGCATGATTTTGTTTTTTGTTTGCCTATTTTTGGGGGCCTAAGTGCTAAAAGTTGTCACTTAAGAGCAGTTTAAAAGCAAGTTTCAGGATCGCAGACTGAGTGCATGGCATTGAAACAGACGGCACTTTACGAAATATTGCACCACAGCTGCTCTTATTAGCGCTGCTGCCTGCGTCAACGCGCGACAATCTCTCCAATAAAGAATAATGACATGGCGACGATGGCGCGTGAAGCAAGCAGCTGTACACACAAAACTATGTGTGACAACTTGTATAGCACAATAGTTTTCCAAGATCAATCCACCGACTGTGCACGGTGCAGGTACACATGCTGCCTCTAGACTTAAAAACAGTGATTAATACAAGAGAAATCACTCATGATTGACCTCAATAAATCTGAAAACCAAGTGCAAATTCCTGTCTGTCCCTCACATTCTATTACCATCCCCTTTTATTTTTCTCTGCCGGACATAATCAAGTGCATCTGCTCAATGAAAATGCATTCGGGTAGTGACAGTGCTGCTGTGCCTATACATATGCAAACATAGCAAGCAAGTAAAAGAAACCTGAAGGTGACTATGCAATGTGAGGAAAAGGCTGATTTTGAGAGGCATATCAATAAACAAAGTGACTTTGCTTTGAAATGTGTAAAGCCCACTAGTTCTGTCCTGTTTTCCAGATGATCTTAGTGGTAAGGTGATTCTGTACATTATTTTTAACATATAGAATTTACAGTTTTTACTTTATACTCAAGCAACAATTCCTTCCTTTTTTAGCAGTATATATACACATCTCATCTCAGCATTATATAAGTAAAAACTAATAAGTAATGGGAACCACCAATGTGCAGCCCTGTGTTTATAATCAGTACTGTAGCGCTAATTAACGTTGTATGATTTACCTTGGTTTACTAAGAGTAAGTACGTAAGAAATTTTGGTAAGCTTAGTAAGCTTGTGTAAAGGAGCTACTCCATGTTATACATATAGTTTTGTATAGGCTAGAATATTAAACCTACAGTAAATGACTGAACGATACATTTGCCCTAATTGATTTCCCAAAATGTATGTTTATTTACTGAATATTATAGTTTAAGTCGATCTGCTTGTATGGCCAGCAATCTGTTGCACTAAAATAGCCTTTCTCATAAACTAGATTCCATCAACATCTTCTCTTTGAGGGACATGGTACAGTGATTTAATGTCTATCTCATTTTCATCTTTATTTTGTAAATAAACTGGGTTTATAATATGGTTCAGAAATCCGAATCTGTATCAGTTTTTTTTTTCTTTAGAACTTTCTACTGTCACACTTTAAACTGTTTTTAAGTACATACTACTCACACTGAGCACAGCTGCCTTGATACGTGCTGGAGTGCGATTGACCCCCCTCCCCACTTCTCTTCTGGTGCCCTGGCACAATTCATTGCAATCACATTAGTCAATCGAACCACGCTTTTGGGGGTCAGTCGTGCCCAAGCACGGTACAGATTGCCTAGTGTGAGTATGCCTTGATTTACAGATAAAAAAACAAACAAACTAATAAATAAGGAATTACAAGTTTATATGTACAACTTTATGTGTATGAATGTAATGCCGTTATATGCAAGTAATTACAATATTAGAGCAAACAATTTACTGGAGAAAAGATCTTTGAAAAGATGATCAATATCATGTTTGGAGTCTGTTCACAGTTTGTGCATTCCCTCATGGGACCACTGCTCCCAACACCTTATAACAGCTAGGACAGAATGGCTTAGATTTGTTGGAACAGCCATCCTGCTTCTCATGGTATGCTTTGTCAGTGATGATTATATAATGTCTTGAAACTTATCTGACCAGTCAATTTTTTTCCAGTCATTTAGTGTCCATTTTGGGTTATACTATGCAAATTGTAGCCTATGTTGCTTAGCTTCGGCTGTGCATGAAAATCCCAGTACTTCAACAGTTTCTGAAATACTCAGATCAGCCCATTTAGCTTCAACTAACATGCCACTGTTAACAAGCAATTGAACAGGTGTACCTAATAAAGAGGCAGGTGAGAGTGTGTGCGTGTGTACATATATATGGTGTACTAGTACAGGAACGTCTTCAGCAAACCATACTTGCTTAGCCATGCCAGCATTAATCACTTTTGCCCATCTTCACTTCCACTGTCGTTGATTGGTCAAAAAAAGGCATCCATTCCTCCTCTGATGGATCCATTACCTCTAATAGGGCTATTTTGCATTGTTTGTTTTCAGTGACATATACTGTCTCCAGGACTCATAGTGATCAGTGATGCTGTTTGGAATTTGAGTAAGAAGCATTTAGGAGACTGATGGACAGAGACAGGCCATAAACCATATAAGTTGAAAGGTGTCTTGTCCCAGTATCTATGACTTATATACACTGTATACAAGAATGAAGGACACGGGTATAGTATGTGAAAAAGAAATGAAGACACATTTATGCGCAGTCATTTATGAAAAAGGGTATGTGAAGTTTCAGTTCTCAGTAATTCAGTGATATTCAATAATGCAGATAGAGTATTAATTAAGATGCTTCATCACTTGATCGCTGATGTGATTATACAGAAAGCCTCAATGACAAAACTTCCTGGTTCCTGTGTTTAATGATTTTAACCTTTACTTTAGTAAAGGTTAGGTCGAGTCGGGGATGTATGTGTTGTAATGTGTTCAGATGCTGTCAGGTGTTGTGGTCAAATGTTGTGTTCATGAGCACTGTTGAGGGCTACATTTCTTCAAGCACTTTTGTGTTGAATCACTGAGTATGTGTCGTAAAGCTGTCAAAGCCATCCAGTTGCATGATAGATGAATATGTGGTCTTAACATATTTGCATGCAGATAGTGTAGCAAATGGTCTTTGGTTCATAATGAACTGTAATATCCTGCAGAATCACTTTACATATTCTTCCCTGATAAAGGAAGTCTTAAAGATTTGCAGCCAGACATTGTGTTAATAGATGCTTCAGGAAATCCATCAATGTGTTCGGGAGAGGTGGAGTCAGTGCCCGTTAATGCTGTTTAGGGTATTGCATTTGAGTTGCCCAATAATTTAAGGTGGTTTTAAGGTGATCTTATCAAACATTTATGAATATCCCTAAGTAAGCTGAGCAGTATGGATACATTCACTGATCTCAAATGGGGTGAAATCTTAGGTAATACTATTAATTGTTAGCAGTTGTTTGGATAGGTCATGTGATGGTTTAGTCATTCTACCATCATTTTATTCACTTAAAAGCCATATAAGGGAGTTGATAGACTTGGATACATAAGCTACTCCTTAGAAGAAATTATGGGCACTTAATGGACTGTTGAAAGAGAACAGGATGAGAACAGTGTGAGCAGTAACTGCTATTTGATATCCTAGATCGTTTTAGGGATTATGAAGCGATTGAAAAGATAAGCATTTAATTTTATTTCATTAAACAAGCTTCATCAGAAAAGCAAATAAAAAGCTAAAGAAAGTTGTTTGAATACTCAAATTAGGTGCAATCTCAGTTATTGCGATTAAGTGCCAAGTCACATATTCATGGGGGTGAGCAGAAGCATGTAAAACTGTACGAGAGAGCCACACACTGACCAGTGACGATGCTCATCAGCTTACCATCTGAAGGTTGTAAGATGTTCTGCAGATAACGGAATGCATACCTTTGGTCGCCAGGCATGCAGTCAAACATGATGGATCCGAAGTTATGTGGTCTAGGTGCATGTCCAGCTGCAACAAAAAGGGTACCTGCAACTCTTTTGCATTGCTACACCTGCTCCTTCTTGCCTTCAAATCAATCAAATAGCAGGATTTTTAATTAAATTAGCAGGCCTTAGTCTGGTTCGTACTGTTTTAGTTTCATACTGCTTTTCTGATGCTATTGTCTAATAAAAAAGATGCTTCTGTTTATTTAATTATGGGACATTTCTTTTTGAAATATCACCTAATTTTCAAAAGCTAAAATAAATAAATAAATATATATATACAGTGTAAAATTGTATGGATTAAACATCATTAAACATAATGCATTGGACATTGGCAGCTTGCCTATAGGGGCACTTGACGCAGCAGTCACTGTGACTCATATCAATGGACAGCACAAAATCAATATCATACCTCTAGGCATTCTAAGACGGTGGCTAGGGTGGAGAATGGCAAAGCTGCTGTAAATGTAGTTGAAGAAATTTACACCACAACATTTGATTAAATCTTTGCTCTTTTGAAAAACAGGGCATGACCTTTTTAAGGTGCCTCCAGGACTCAGTTAATAGTAGACTTTGGAGGAGAGTGCAAGCATGTAGATGTCTTAAAGTGTCCTTGAATAGGCAATCTCATCTGAATGTAGGTATGTGCAATCACTACTTATCATCATGAGAGCTATGGAAGTCATCATATCAAGAGTGCTGCAGCAAATGCTTCACAGAAGTGAAAAGTGTCCTCATCCACTTTATTTTTCCCAAATGGAAACACATGCTTCATTTCGTTCTCTGCATGCAAAATCCAATCTAATAATCAGCTGAAGCGATTTAAAAGCATCTTCTTTGGATATTTCTACTGTAATAGAGTCTGCAATCTCCCAGAAACGCCTAACTCTCTCCCCCAATGCATTATTAAACAGTGAATTTCATTCCTCCACACCAGAGGAGCAGCTCCAAGTCTCCACTGTATTGTGCAACTATGAAAAATAACACAAGGACTTGCGTTTGTTATTGCAGATTTGCTGTCTATAGCATATTTGGGAATTTGCACTTATCTTTTACACTTAAGTGTAGTGTTTATAGGGCTACATGGTACCCATATAAACCAAGTCTGACAAATTAAACAAATTTACATAATCATTTTTTCATGCCAAGGTGCACCTGAGTTATAGAGATGCTTAAAACTTTGTGATCATTTTATAATTTTTTGCATAAATAATTTCATTAATATTTTTTTCCAAGTAGATAAAGAATAGAGCAATAATATATGTTTTGGTAATTTGTTTATTGAGGAAAATAATTCAGTGCCACTGTGAATGGTTAAAGTACTTAAGTCAAGAATTAGCAATTAATTCGAAGGTGAAATCAGACTCAGACAATGGGCGTTAAATCAGGTGCCAGATCTTCACAACATGCCTAAGTGTACCGTGGTATTGAAAAAAGAGATATTTGAGTACCTCTAAAGACATTGTACTCAATCTACAGTCATATAGACTATGAACAAATGGGGGGGGGGACCTAAGACCAAGGGCAGTCAACAAAACTGCATGAACAAAACCTTTACGTGAGACTAAGCTCAATGACATCTTCTAGGTGAGACCGAACAACTGGACAAACACAAAGACAAACGCAACACAAAAAAAAAACACAAAACATTTATATATATATATATATATATATATATATGTATGTGTGTGTGTGTGTGTGTGTGTGTGTGTGTGTGCGCGCACAGTTACGAATAATTGTGGAAAATATAGTTTTATAATATAAGTCTGTAAA
>JAYJMA010046886.1:0-11083 GCA_036873895.1 Parotocinclus cabessadecuia
GTGGCGACTTGTGGCTTCTTTTTCTTATTCGCTCTCACCTTCTTTGGTCCGATTAAACGGAATTTTGGTCCAAATAAGCGAATAAAATTACACGTATATAATAGGATTTGTTTCTTTAGGATTCGGTCCGGATAAGCGGCTGCTTATTTATTGCTTGTCCTTCATCCCTGACGCTTCTCTCTTCTTTTCCTCTTCTCTCTTTTCTCTCGGTCTCTCTCGCATGTGTACATGCACCCAATTAGCAAATACATTTAGCACGTGCAACGATGGATGGAAATTTTGTCTCGTGTTTTGAGAGTACGCAACTGAAAAGACGAGGCCTTGAAGACCTTGTTGTATGTCGTGGCATGGGGTTTGAGGAACCAGGAGGGTTTTGAGGTCCATGCTTGTCTTGTTCTAAAGGATGGTGGTAGAAAGCATTCATACGGAAATGTTTAATGCAGTGTGTAGGTCAGACGGTGTGGATAAACTGGCTTCCCATCCAATCCGGAGCTTATCAGCTTCATGCAGCTTCATTCACGGGTTGTCAGGGAACAAAGGGTGAATAGAATTGAGGAGACACAATGGGAAGCTGTTGAGATTAACGGTGCTTTAAACTTACTGTTTGTGGTTGGTGTGCCGAGGAAAATATATCTGTTGTCTGTAACGGTCCGTGAAACACCACACATGCAGAACAGAAAAAGTGAAGTGACAAGTGAAAGCAGTAACGTAGGACCTGCCGAAAAAAATGGCAGAACCTTCCAAATAATGTCATTTAAATCAGAATTACATTTCGGTAAGTGAGCATGTCTAAAAGCAATAACATTAAAACCTAAATTTGATTTACTGGTTTAGAAGAAAGAGGAAAGCAATCCATGTTAACATAAACGTTTAAAAGGGGCTCGTTAACCGTAACGGATGTCTAAATTAGCTTGTCGCTTTTGTGACGATAGCCTTCGATGCCGATGAGATGTTAAATAAAACGGGGAAAAAAAGTCAACGGAATGGCCCGTTTTGGCGTTGTGTGTGCTATACTTTATTAGATATTAGGTGTGTTATTGTAAGTGACTTCCAGCACACACAAGTTTTGAACTTATTTTTTTGTAAACTCACTTTAGTTTTAATTTAGTTGTGGGTCACGTTTCGAAAATCCCGTCGTGAATTTGTGAACCGAGTTATTTATACATGTAGTACACATCTTAGCGTAGCCTGCATTAAACACGATTAAAAGACTTATGTATTTCTATCCTACGGTTGGGCTTTTAAGATCAGTTCAGATACCCCAGCACTTTCAGCCTTTTATATAGCGCAGTTTCACCAAGGAAGTGAAGGTTGGTTTTACGTCTCATCTGCAGTATAGAGCAACTTTCTTTGACTTGTCATTTGCTTTTCTGGTGTTCTTGTTACATGAAAAAAGGTCAAATGCCTCCTTTACCGCTTCGTATTCATTTCGAAATGTCCCCTAATGGTGAGGAAATTAAATGTTTGACATAAGGAGTAGGAATATGATTCTGATATGAAGTTTAACGGTTGCATCACGTTTAAACCTGGTTGGATTACTAACAAAATCGGATTTTTCTGCATTTACTACCTTAAGTTTATTTGAAAGCATTCAATCTCTTGCACCAAGTAGGCACCACCATTATGTGTTTCCAATGGAGCACAGAGTTTCCGCTGCATTTATTTATTGCCTCTTTAGAACTGTGAAACAAAAGTGGATAATGATAATGGAGAGGGAGAGTAGAGACCAGTGAAAGGTAGGTTTAATGATGCTTACGTTGAAAATAACCCTCGCGATGTTATGTAAAAACTTTGTCCCTCTCTGGTCCCTCTCTGGTCCCTCTCTGGTCCCTCTTGCCCCTCTCTGGTCCCTCTTGCCCCTCTCTTGCCCCTCTTTGGTCCCTCTTTGGTCCCTCTTGCCCCTCTCTGGTTTCTCTCTGGTCCCTCTTGCCCCCCTCTCTTGCCCCTCTCTTGCCTCCCTCTTGCCCCTCTCTTGCCGCTGCTGAAAAAATTCTAGGGGAAACACTAGTAGTGGTAGTAAAAACCAAACCAAAACAAAAAAAAAAACTAATGTTTAGTGGCTACTATCTGCCTTTCTTCTCTTTCATTTTGGTCTTTGTGGTACTTCCCTTGACTGTAATCCTACGCCTAGCCACCACCAGTTGCCTCCCTTTCATCCTGCAGTGGAAGACTAGAGTTTTAGAGAACCAAATATCATGATGGTTCGTTTTCAGAAAATGAGCGGCACGTTACCGCACCTGACCTGTGATCATAGGAGGCTTTCAGCCCTTGCAATTTGAGGGCTGCTCTAAAGAGAAGGCAGTGTGTTTAACCTGGCAAGACAAGCGCTCCAGTCAGTTGTTTAGCCCAGTCCGGCCATGCAGACACACTCGGTTCTTTCATTTTGCCCTTACATGCTCTCCGTTT
This sequence comes from Parotocinclus cabessadecuia, assembly GCA_036873895.1. Taxonomy (NCBI): domain Eukaryota; kingdom Metazoa; phylum Chordata; class Actinopteri; order Siluriformes; family Loricariidae; genus Parotocinclus; species Parotocinclus cabessadecuia. The sequence continues at coordinate 2,407 of JAYJMA010046886.1, forward strand.
CAGTTGTAGTCGCCACCTCGTGCAGGCGGCCCGAACTCTAAAGCCACAGTTGCTGTTTGTTTGGCAGTTAATGCGATCAGAGGCCATTAGCTCAAGTCAGACTAGTGCAGAGACTAGTGATCAGTCTGAACTGAACCTCTGCCAGCACTCGTACGGCGGGTGGAGCTTGGGTACGTAATGCAGGAACTCCCTCAGTCCTTTGGACATTAGGAGACGATGTCCTTCCAAGGGCTTCCCCCTGAGGACTCGTTTTAAAATCTACTTCGATATAATTTAGTTGCTTTTTTTAACTGCTAATTTAAATTGTATTATTGGTTTGTTATTTGATTTAAATTGTTATTTACCTATAACTTAATATACACCTAGGCCACCCGTGCAGGACTTGTCCACTGTTGAGTCTTGGTTCCTCCCAAGGTTCCTTCCTTCTACTTTCAGGGAGTTTTTCCTTTCCGCTGTCGCCCTGAGCTTGCTCGACTTGGGATTGAAGTTTTAAGATATAATAATATAAGAGTGAAAAGCTGCTTTGAGACGATGCTCCGTTGTAAAAAAAGCGCTATAGAAATGAATTCGGAATTATGGTATCTGTCTTATCTTATCACATGGTACCTGTTCACGACTTTGTACTTGAATTAAAGCGATCTGTTATTTAACAGTGTGGATGTTTTAATAAACGAAACGTTTACATGCGTGCTGTAACGTTCAGGACCCCAGTGGACAGAGGTGACTTTAGCGGTTCTGAGCATTAAAGAACAGTAAGTAAAGGGCGTAAACAAAGTATGTAGTAAAACCGAAGGAGTGCAGTCTGCAATAGCGCTGCAAACCGTTTCTGTATTGTAATTGTAAGTGCAGAAACAAGAAGGTTTACCTTATAAAGGTAGAGGATAATAAGAGGATAATCCAATAACAGTTGGATTTATGATTGTCTGATTGTTCGGAGTCAGGGTACAAAGGCCGATCCCAAATGGAGCAAGCCTGGGGCGACAGTGGAAAGGGAAAACTCCCTGATTATAGAAGGCAGAAACCTTGGGAGGAACCGAGGCTCAAAAAGGGACCCGTTCTTCATGGGTGGCCTAGATGTTGATTGAGATAATTAAGTTTTAGCAATAGTAAAATTAAGTAAATAACACAATTTCGATGAATGCAATAACGACGGATGGAGTCACAGTTATGAAGCGGTCATGTAAACGGAATACTCGATGGGATTTCATTTTGTTTGCTTGTTTGTTTGCTTGTTGTTTTTTTTGGTGTGTATATTGTGGTAGCTAAACATGATCTTTCTCTTTTTTTCCCCTCTAGATGGCTGCCTTCCGAAATGTGAACCCAAAAGTGATGTATCCAGTCAGATAACTGGTAAGCCAGAGTAGATCTTCCCCTTTGTGGTGGTGTGAGTTTTCTGGGGTTTTGTTGGTTCGTTGACAGAATTGGTAGAGATCCTTATCTGCTTATGCTCTTCCTTGCTTACAGTCGGACGTTTTCAAAATTGATTTGTTTTTTAATTTGTCCAAGTTCTTGAGGAAAAAATAGCATTTTATTGATCTCTCGTGGCAAGTTACTCTTGTAGAATCGGAGCGTACAACCTAGGCAGCTTAATTGGCGCGTATGGGATGGCATATGATTTGGTTCTGTGCCAGTGGGACGTTGTGGAAAATGCAGCTAAACAAACTAAACAAAAACAAAAATAAAGCGAGTAACATTTCCTCTGACCTTTATTTAGTTGCGAACCCAAGTTGTTTCTTGTTTCACCTTGTTCACTTCATTTCTTTTGTGATCAAGCATCAGTTGTGATCAAGATTCAGACCTGGAACGCATTCCAAAAAAGTATTTGCCCCTCGCAACATCCGAGACAATTTGGAACTTGGCGTTTCTGGTGTTATTTTGCCACATTCTTCCTACAAACGTGCCCTCAGATACTCAGCAGTACGTGGTCATCATCGTCACGTTTCAGAATTCTCCGCACTTTATCGATTGGGGACTCCAGGCAGGCCAGTCCCAGGCAGGCCAGTCCCAGGCAGGCCAGTCCCAGGCAGGCCAGTCCCAGGCAGGCCAGTCCCCGTCTTTGTGACGTGTGCAGCCAATGCTTTTTCATTGTCTTGTGTGAAAATGAATGGACGTCCCTAGAAAATCGATCCTCTGGACGGCGGTTTATGTTGCTCTAAAATCTCGCGATGCACTTTTCTGCATTAATGTAATGTAACAGAGAAATGTAATGCTGAATATACACCGCTCAAAAGAAGTATGGGATGTATCGCTAGGCGGTATTTCAAAACGAAATTTGATGAGCAGTATCGAAATGTTGATGATGTTTCGTTTTTTGTTTTTTTTTTTGCCTCGTTACAAACCCTAAATTGCCCCGTCCCAATGTATTTTGGAACGTGTCGGAGGCCTGAAATGCAGGAATGAAATGAAACTGGACAGAAAAAAAAGATTAAATGCCTCCTTTAGTTCATTTTGTCTGCGATGATTAAAAAAAAAAAAAAACACTCGTTTGCATGTGCCGTAAATAAAATCGTTTAATAATCTTAAGCAGTATAGCCACGTTAGACCAGGAAGCATCGTAATCCTTATGCATGCAATGCAGTCCTTGTCGAGTTTTAGTAGTTGGTCGGGAATGTCCGCTGCTTCGATTGTTCTGGCTTGTTCGAAAATCGATCGGGCTTTTTTTATTCCGCTACACCCGACTTATCTTGGCGTCTCCGCGAACGAAGAAAAGCTGGACGTTACAGGGACGAAGCTCGGTTCATATTTCAAAATGTAGCTTGATGACATCAGCAATCAATAAAACTGTCCTGCAGTTCATCGCTTCTTCTCGTTGAATTGTGAATAGTTTTGTGTCTCAATTTCCGCCGTAGGATTCAGCCCTAGGGAGGACTTTATTTATTTATTTTTTTCGTCTTTAAGCTGTGGTTTGACTTGGAGGAAAACATCGTTTATGTTCTTGTGTATAGTAAGCCTCACAGATTAATGCTGTTAAAGTAGTCGAGGGTCGGGTACAGTTGTGTCTCATGTTGAATGGCGTGCATACTTGACAGATTTTACATTCTGACCGTCACACTTGTGGGCTTAAAAATAAACGACTGCCCCAGCCTTCAGCGAGAGGCTCTTGAGCTATGTGCATTCAGTGCTTTAGGGTGTGCACAGATTGCTGACCCTGTAACACACCCATTGACAGCCTGTCCTGGTCAGTACCCAGCATCAAAATATGTCGTGCACATAATCCGCGGTAGCTTGGACTCTGGTCTCTGGTTTTACTGGTCTGCTTCAGGTAAAACGCTTGTACGAGGCTCAAAAAGCTGGATGTTTAAAATGGACATTACGCATGCAGGAGCTTTTTATGACTTCCCGTTCTAATTTAGGCCTTCGTATGGAGCTGGCCCCCCCTTTGCGGCTAAAACAGCTGCTACTCTTTTGGGAGTGATTTCGACCGGGTTTTGGATCATGACCGAGAGGAGCTGGCTCGTTATCTCCATTCTAGTGTAGCTTAAAAACACCAAAAGGTGTGTCAGGATCTCCGTGTGGGCCAGTGAACGCCTTCAGGGACTATGCACTGGGACACGGTCATGCTCGAACGGGAAAGGGTCTTCCCAAAACTGTTCCCACAAAGCTGGAAGCATAGAATTGTCAATTTCGTTTCTTTCACTTGAACGAGGTGGCCATTTCGGGGGCAGCATCTCTTCTGCTCCAGGATCCAGCGGCAGCGTGCTTCCACCGCACTGGTGTCGGGATTGGTGACGAGGCATACGTACAGCTCCTCGGAGTCGTTTGGGGGACAGCTATGTTTTTTTTTTTTTGTTTTTTTTTAGCATTCTAGTGCTTCACAGTAAGCGTGTGCTGTTTGCAAGCATGCATGACGAAAGTAAGCAGTGGAAGAAGAACTCAAGTAATAATAATTATGAATACGGCATCACCTCACTCAATATGTGGAGTTTGACGAGGCTAAGCTAACCGCCGAGTACAGAGCAAGATACGAGAAAGTATTAGCTAGCTACTGTCTTTCTTTTGAAACGGTAGAAGTTTCGATGAAAAGGGAAGTCGAAAAAAAATTGTCCGTGCGCTCCCGTTTCTCATTCTTGACCCGATACAAATCGGATTTGGACAAAATCGCAATTGGCCAGTCACTTGGTTACAAATCTTCAACTCTTGAGCTCTGAATTGGCCATGAAATCACAATGGGCGCGGTCTCTGGTCCATACGGTCTTGCCTTTATTTTACAGGGTGAGTCAAAGGTCAGAGGGCGCACCGCGTGCTGTGTCCTGGACCGTTTGCAAAGGCTGCCAAAACAATTGTGGAGGTTTCGTCTGCCATCGTTTAGGAAATTCAAGATGGTGGCCTTGTTCCGATTCTGTTCTTGTTCCCCCTCACCCAGTACTTTGGACCAGTACTTGGGGTATTCAGATGTGTAACTTTCCCGTTTGCTCACGTGCCTTCAATTTGCTGAGTGATAACTGGCTGATTAATCAGTATCCGTAGTAGATAGGTGATGGTGCGATCCTCTCCATGAGCTCCTAGCTCGACTAAGCTTCTAAAAGCCTCACACCTCCACTGCCACTCTAGTCTTGGTCTGAGGAAAGGTTTTCATGAGTTAGCCCTAGAACAACTAAAAGTAGCATCCGCTGTCTGCTAGGCTAACTGGTTTGAGATGCCTGGAAGCTCTGCTTGACACTACAGCCAGCCTGACACACCACTGGCAAGTTTCGTAGCTGTGATCACTATATATAGACGTAACGCGTCTAATCAAAGGCTCTTTGACCTACCAATACCACAGACGCCTTGCTGATATCGTAAAAGGGACCAGGAATAAGACTTCGAGCAGGACACCGAGGGCTGCATCATGCTGCATCTGCATAGTCCAAATAGGGACACCTGGACAGCAGACTCTGTAAGCATGTGGTCAGGACAAGACAACAGCTAAGCACTTACTTGTATTTTTTAAAAACCTCTAACATTTGAAGGATCAATGCGACCTTCCAGCAGCAAGGCTTGAGGCACATGTGCATCGCAGGGCTACAGTTGAGCGTTACAAATCCTGTGCCTGTGCTCCTCACACCACACCAACTGCCTTAGTCGGTAGTTTCCATGAGCACAGCTTAACCGGAGCTCAGGAATTGGAGTAACGGAAAACATTCCATTCATGTCATACCGGAACGTTCATTTGGCTTGGTTTGAATTGTTTTTTTTTTTTTTTTTGGTGTGGGAGGAGTCTCTGCTTACTGGATGTTCATGCTTCTTTTAAAATTGACTGCGGCCCCTCTCATTCCCTAGGTGGGCCCCGGGCTTTTCCAATGACAGAAAACCAGGGTGTCGTCAGTAGAAATGCTTTCCAGGTCACTTGTGCAGAACGTGAGCCAAACTTGCTTTTCTGTTAAAAAACGGTGCGGTGCAAAAGTCTTAATCCACCTCTAGATTAGATTTGTCACTGTTTTAGCAGCGGTACACCTACATTTTATGTCTGTTACTCGTCATTAGAATAAAACAAGAAAAGATAAGAAATGTGTATGCGGTGTTAGGAAAGCATAAAGACAAACCCGCACAAACAACAACTTCTATAAGCTGCAGTGGCAAGTTTGGTGTGACCTCTCCTCTGGAGATCTGACAGCTTCTTTGGTATGCCAGGTTGACCCTTCTGCAGGCTTTGGAATGATAGCAACCAGGAAACCACTTGATGAAGAAATGATAAAGCGGGCAAAAATCTGAAGGAAGCTCAGTAGAGGAGAGTATTATGGAGGCCATGGGTGAAATGTTTCCGTCCGATATTGTAATAATTAATCAAGCAATCTAATGGTGGCCTAAGGCTTTTTATAAGAAAAGTAATAAACAAGTAAGTAACGTGGGAGTAAAGCAAGACGTCCCATTGAGTTTGGAAAAGATTTGATGGTCTTCTCCTGTCTTAAACCTGGCTTGTGTGGAGGTTTTTGTCCCAAAAAAGGGGAGCGACTTCGGTGGTTCAGATTTACAACAAACTACAGTGATAGGTAAGATGTGCAAAAGGTCTGCAACAACAAACCTAATCTGTTTCACCTCCTCAAGCAGGAGCATGTAGCTGAGTACGAGGAAAGGCAGGTCTTTTATAGTATAAAATATATTTATATATTTGCAATTGTATGTTGTTGAAATATATCGCCAAATATACGGTTATTGCAAAAGTACCCTAAAATATCGGGCTGTTTCGGGGTGAAAAGGTGCCATTTTCTCACCCGTCCAGATAATGAACGTGTTTGTTGTTGGACTTTCACCTCGAGTTCAGCCTTGAATATTCAGCGAGTGTGTTTACATGAACTTAATAGTTAGGTGGCTGCAGAAAAGCAGATTTCGCCAGTGATCCGATCGAGTCTGCATGCGTTCAGGCGATCAAATCGGAGATCAACTGCCTGGAATTTTCTTCGGCCGATCTCAAATTCACGTGAATTTGACCGATTTTTCCCCTTTTTTTTTCGGTTCAAGAATTATAAATCGCAGCATGCAGAATTTGATTTCAACTTTTTTTCTTTTCTTGGAACCTTCAATCAAAGTTTTCTTTAAAAAAGAAAGCAGTAGTTGTAATCTGACCATTGTACTCTCAGCAGAGTCAGCTTCAGCTTTGTCCAATTCCACGCATTCAGCAACGTAATGCTGATTAAAATCTTTCTTCCTCCGCTGCTTGCTTACCTCAAACAACACTTCCTTATTATGAAGAACTTAATAACACCGTGTCGGGTTAGGATCGTACACATGGAAGGATTTGAGTAACTGGTATGTATGCTGTGAGTAATCCAGTTATTGGGGTAAAACCCGGCTTTTTTTATTTTTTGTAATAAGATTTCTCAGTCTGATTTCTAGATCGGAACGTGTCGTATGCATCACAACGTGAATATCTAAATTCTTAAGTGCGTGTAAATTCTCTCAGCGATTTTGTTTTTTTTTTTTTCATCTGCGCCTTCTTCCTTCGTTTTGAGTCCTTTTGAGCCGATCTCGCACCATGACGCCATGCAAACCCACCGACCGTGCCTAGAGTCACGATAGACTGGTGTGAGGACGGGAACTAGGGATTATTTGACACTGAACACATTCTTCATATTCAGATTTTCCTTTTCCATTTCAGCAAAAGCCCGATAGCATGGCTCCTCGGTCTTTATGCTGCAATACATTTTTATGCGAACATTAGTGTGCGAAAGTGAGGATTAAGATGCACGATAAGGAAACCGTTTTTACATGTTAGGGGTACTTACTTTTTACTTACCCTACTCACAAGTGCCGTGTTCCTGTCTGCCTTTTGCTTATTCCTTTTTTTCCGAGTAGTCTTGCGCTCCTGCTTTTCCGTACCCTGTTATTAGGGGGCCATACCTTGGGAAACCGGAGCTAGATATGCAGACATTAGCAGCGCGTACACATTCTAAAAACATTTGTAATGAAACGATCGTTTAATAAAACGATCACCTGGGCATAACACTAGCTTTAACCTAACCAAATCTTTTTTTTTTTTTGAGTAAAACACAATAAAGGAAGGTACTAAACGCTGTTAAAGTTAGATGAGGTCAGATGAAAGGTGCTTCACTGAGAGAGTTCATTTGTCAGAGCGCTGGCAACACAACGGAATCAACAAAATCCCTCATTTCCACTTCTTAATTAGAGTTCGAACGCTGCTAATTGGCATTCTTGGATATCTTTTTATATCTTTTTCCCGTTTTATAAAGCTCAACTATCTTCTCCCGCAGATCCTTTGCTAATTCCTTTGCTTTCCTTATGGCTAACCGTGAATAACAGAACAGTTTTTGTATTATAATTCATATTAAAAACGGCCGAAAAAACGTCAACTCTGCGGTTGTCAGTCTCAATCTGAATGCAAACACAAACTACAGAAAGCTTGTGAGCTTCTATGGGCTACAGTGGCTAGGCTAGCAGCATCAGGTCAGCATCTTTTACATTCCAAAGAAGCCCGATTGTGAGTTTTCGGAAGGGCAGCCAAGTAGAGGAACAGGGTGAACAGGCTAGGATTTGCTTATTCTAATGAAGATCAGTGAAACGGTGTAATGGAGAAGAAATTAAAAAAAACTAATTTGAAATTGTTGGCTCTAGTCTTTGATAATATTTTATGTACCGTATGATCATGATACTTTTGGGTAAACAACAAGTTGAAGAGTGGCCTGAGACTTTTGCCCCTGTACTGTATGCTGGCTCATTAGTGAGGATGAACGGAAATATCAGTAAGACGTTTCCTCATGGTTTGAAATGCAACACAACGTCCAAAATAAGGAATTTACTGTAGTTTGTACTGGATTCTGTGAACTTTTGAACTGCGCGAGTGTTTACATTTGCCATTCTAATCCGGCCCAGTGATGTGGGGTGAGCTTTGCTGTTTTTTTGGAAATAGAGCAACCCCTTGGGTCACGATTGGCCTACTCAAAAGCTATTGTCACTGTTTCCCAAGTAACATTAGCCAGGAAGCAGCCTGGTGTTTTTTTTTCTAATGTCCGCGTTCCTACCCCTTTGTTTTTACATAATTACAACAAAATTAGTTGTGCGTGCAGTTACAGCTGTTTAGATTGTTATCCTTATGTCGTTACTCTACTACTAATTTAAATTTTATTAATAATTTATTTGTTTTAATATACATTTAGTATTTGTTTAATGAACATCTGGGCCGCCCATGGAGGACGGGTCCCCTGTTGAGTCTTGGTTCCTCCCAAGGTTTCTTCCTACCATT
>JAYJMA010046907.1:0-11082 GCA_036873895.1 Parotocinclus cabessadecuia
ACACACAGACACACACAGACACACACAGACACACACAGACACACACAGACACACACAGACACACACAGACACAGAAAATTTATACTATCACTTGTAACTAGAAGTGTTACCATTTATGTCTGCTGGTAATATTACTCTATTGTATTTATTAATATAATTGTTGTTGTTGTGATGCATGTCTGTTACTAAATGTGTAAATGCTTTTGCAACACTGTACCAACCACAGTCATGCTAATAAAGCCACTTTGTAATTTGATTTGATTTGAATAAGTTTGTGTGTGTTATAATCTAAACAATGCCTTTTATTATAAACTAACTTTTGAAGGCATTACATAAAGCCAAATTTAAAAAAACAGCAACGCATAAGTTCAGGTTTGATCACACTCTGAAATTCACCAGAACTTTCTCATAGTAGCTACTGTACTGTACTTTTATTTTGGTGATATTTTCTTAGCGTTGTATCAGAGCGGCGTGAAGCTGCATTCTGGTGTCACGTGCCTGAGCAGCTGCTCTGCACCACTTCCTCCTGCCTGTGTTGCGTCTGTGTTTACATGGTGCATGTAGAATGGGAGGACCAGTCTGAGCCTGAAAAGGTAAACTCAAAAAGCAACATGGTGGTAATATGCTTCTGTAAACACGCGCTGTGTTCGCTAGTAATATGGCAGGAGTAAAATTGTGAGCGTTATGCAAAGTTTTTATTTCTAAACGGAGTAATGAAGCTGCTGTAGGCCTCGTGTGCTAGTATCAGCAGCCTGTCATGTTCTAACAATTTATTAATAATTGTCCTTAGTGAACCCGCATCAGCATTAGTTAGTAGGACGGATCACCATGTGATTAGGTTTTATTTTGAGTTGCAGCTGAATTAGCTGGCAGTAACGCTGAAAAAAGTTCGAAAGGATTGATTGGGTTTAGTCAGGGTATGTCGGTGCCAGTCAAGTCTGACTTGATTGTGCAGTCTTATGTATGACTGACTGACCTAGGGAAGCTAATACAGTTACCTTCTTTTGAGCTTTTTTTATTTGAAGCTGAAGCTTGTTCTCTGCACAGGTTGTGTTAAAAGGTTTAGCTCACCAATATTAGCAATGGTATAATGACCATATGCTGTATAACATGTTGACAATTGGACCCTAACATTTCATAATGCTATTGTCCAATTATCATCGTTCCAGTCTTTGTGAGCTTTAGCATGCCTTTGTGGAAAAGTGGTTTCTTGGCTGGTACCCTTTCGAGAAGACCACTCTTTATGGAGCCTCTTCGGACTGTAGAAGGGTCAGCTTGGAATCCTGGTGAAGCTGCTGTTGCTCCAGTGTGATGGGAGCTCACACTAAATACTTACTACTGTTCACTTACGTTAAACAGGAGCTTGAATTACCTTGAATTAGGAGCTAAAAATAGCTCACTATACAATGTGTTCTAAGAACTACAGTCATTCCCAGTTTGGTGGATACAATTCCAGGAACTATGAAAAACGTTCCACCAGTGCAAACATAATGTTTAACAGCAGATACTCTTAAACCCATTCAAAACTTGATGCTGTCTTGATGCTGTTTGTAGTTGTAATAAGTTGTAATTTGGGAAATGGAGAGCAATCTGGTGGAAGTCAGTCATGTTACAGTTTAGTTTGAACAGTAACACATTGTGAGATATTTCACCCACAAGAATTGCTAGACAGTCTGATCCTGTTCATGCCCTATCACTGTCTGTGTGTTTTCTGTCATGGTATAAATTATTGTTGAGGTTTTGGTAGTCAAATGTTTCTTGGACCGTTCATTCATTATTTTCCGCTTAATCTACACGGGGTCACGTGCCAGCCGGTGCCGACCCTGCAAGGGACAGGAACATCCCAAGATGGGACACCAATTCATCACACACTAAGGGCAACTTTTTGAGAAACCAATCAACTTAACAAGCATGTCTTTGGACTGTGGGTGGAAACCGGAGTACCTGGCGTAAACCCACACAGACACGGGCAGGATATGCAGACTCCACACAGGAAGGACCCAGGCCGTTCTACCCTGGGATCGAACCTGGGACCTTTTTGCTGTGAGGCAGCACCGAACTGCATCCATAAAATGCATCTAACGTCAGCCAGAAAGAAATCTGTTTGCTCTATCCTGCAAAGTACCTCAAATAGGTTCATAACAATAGGCCTACCTATTTGCTGTATTTTTAAGTTTTATTGTTTTCAAAAGATGGATCCTGTGTAAAATGTTGCGATTTAGAATATTCTCTTGCCACTGTTAAACATGTATAATACAACGATGACGCTGATTGCAGCAGTAACAGTCTCACATCATCATGATTTTTCTTTTTTTTTTAGTGAAATCAACAGTTCTGTTTTCACTTTCTCATTCTCATATTGGTTGCAGTTTAATGGGGAAACTTTAATTTTGTTTGATTTTATCACAAGTTCTCAACATCACAAAATGTGAAAAATGGAAAGGGTTTAAAGACTTCCCGAATACTTCGTACACATGCATCTTAGCCCCATCTAGGTACAATCTGGATACTCAAGTCATGTCAAACTAGAAACACTGTAGGTGGTGTACTGATTTGACATACTGTTCACTATAGTGTTTACTGTATATTGAGACCCTTCCACCCCAAACATGCATATAAAGGGAAGTCTCTATAAACTTTGGGTTGCATGACTGTTTTTGATCCAACAGCATAGACTGTCTTCATCATCACAAAACCTTCATCCAAAACTCAGTGGTATACTCATTGGGAGACGACTTTTTGGTGCTGTGCACTGTGATCGTGCAGTTCTTCACATGTGACTAAAAGGTTTCTTAATTTGTAGTTTTGTAATATTGATTAATCCACCACTGCAAATGATGTGAATGGCTATTACAATTCCCCGAGTTGCTTGAGATTTAATGGTGAATGTATCAGGCCTGGTGTTGCTATGATAGCAATAAGTAATAATTTTGTAATGTTATTGGGCTACTCAGGCTTTATCTGGATTTGTCATTGTTTCTTTTGAAATGAAAAAGGGTAGTGCCTCCTAACCCAGTTTGATTAGCATACTGTGCAATTTGCAGTCTTTGTGTGGTATGAGTACAATACTGGCTGTAGACGACCTGGTAAGAGCTTACAGAATTCCTAACGGTCATGTGATCTGTACTGATCTGTAACTGGCAGATAAAGTAAAGCCATGTGACTTTTATTTAAGGAGGTTTCAGCTGTGAATCTAACCACATGTCTGCCTTACCTTCTATTTTTGTTCTGCTTGTTTTCTTTGATTCATTTAGCCTTTTCTTGTTATACCAATAAACTCACTCAAGCAATGTTAAGTCAATATATGTTAGGTTAAAAAAATAATCTACATTCGCTGTTTCCTTGTTTGCTTACTGGTTTATCAGGTTCCCATCAGCACTGCTTTCCACTTTTTGTTTCACTTCCTCATAATGCTAGTCATTTTATTGTAGAGACTAACAAAACTTTGGTACCACAAACTTAGAGCTGTATTTTTTCATCAGCCACCTTCCAGTGATTGATTCAGCAAATCCTGTTCTGGTACCATCGTAATCAGGGCCTGCTGGGAAGTTCCTGGCTGATATACCATGTCATATCTGATACCCTACAGATACATTGTATCTGGTATATTGGTGTATTGGTTATTTTTTTAAACATGGGTTAACCATGTTTTAACCCACCTTCAGGTGTAGCAGATTAGCAGGAGGTTTTAAAATCAGCCATATTATGTATAGGGGCTGAAAACTTGTGACATGCCACATTTTGTGGGACTGTGGTGACCTAGTGGTTACGGTACTGGACTATGGACCAGAAGATCCATCCAAATCCCAACTCTGCCACAGTTGGGTCCCTGAGCAAGGCCCTTAACCCAAAATTGCTTGGACTGTAAAGCTTTATTAATTGTATGTTGCTCTGGATAAGGGTGTCTGCTAAAAATATTAAACAAATATGCTGCAGATTTTAATGAATACATCATTCGTTTTCCTTGATAAATACTTAATTTAAAGCAAGAAGTAGATGTACTGAAAGGATATGGTTACTAAAACTTTATGGGAGCAGAATATTTCTATTTGCAAGTATATATTGTGTAATACAGTATATACTAAAAGTGTTCACTATGAATGTACTGTAATGACAGATGATGAAAGGGTGTTCCTTGAGTTCCATGCAGGGCTGAGTGTATTGAAAGAAACCATGACACACTACATAACAAGCCTACCAACAAGGCCACTATGAGCAAGGTTTCCAGGTCAGTTTACTGATAAGCGGTTATGTCTCCTTGGGAGTAAACCGCATGCTAAGATTTTAAATTTACATTATTTTATTTACTTTTATTTTTTTTATAACCTGTCACTTGTGGTTCAGTAGAAATGTATCCAGTTTTCTCATCGTGGTAACTGGATTGCTTGGTTTTGTATAGGGAACAATGAAAGTTTTGTTGGCTTTGGCTTTTGTGACGATTGACCACTTCCATCTGTACCAGGCACTGTTTGCTAACTCACTTCTCAGAGGTGTGCATTCTGAGTTTGCAAACTAGTACAGTGAATATTTTAAACTTGTAAGCACTCCTGTTAAAATGCTAGGTTTTTGTAATGCGAAAAAATAACCCAGACAAGATAAATTGTTTAAGATTTATTTCCACCTTTCAAATAACTATTGGTGGTATGCACACCCTCTTATTACTGAGGCTTTGTTCATATTTAACCAGTCACATTCAACATATCAGCGTGTGTATACACACACACACACACACACACACACACACAATAATAAGTAATGAAAATAATAAGTGCCATTACTAGTATTGTTCTAGGAGGCCTCCAGTACATCTGGGTGCAACTAGTATGGTTGTAACAAGTACTGGGTGTGTATGACATGATAGTCTCCCATATTTTTCAGATGACTGGGCTGTGGGATAGGGTGGCAAAACAGTGGCGTTACAAAGAAAATATTTGGCAACATTTTGCAAGAATCTACAGTGATGTGCAAAAGTTTTAGGCCACCGTTAAGTTTGTTATTTTAGCAATTAAAGAAAGGCCATGTATTTAGCATATTGTTGACGACTGGACCAAAAATTTTAACCCACAAGTGCGGTGGTTGCAGCATTGTGATTTGGGGTATTTTTTTTTTCATTTGGAACAGAGGCTTTAGTCAAGGTGGAGAGAATTATGAACAGTTCCAAAAAGTCAGTCAATTTTGGCACAAAACCTCTGCTTAAAAATCTTTAGTGGAATTAACCTGTCAGCACAACAACAACAACCAAAAGCATACCTCCACAAAACAAAAGAATGGCTTCTCCAGAAGAATATCAAAGTTTCCTAGACCCAGATCTGATATTCTTGGAGCAATGTTACAAGGAAGAACGTGCATATTTTACATGCGTGGTCGTTGTAAGATATTGTACTGATTCTAGCTCACATTAATAGTGATTATTTATCATGTTCTCATTTTTACATCATTAAAACGTGGTATTGTTACAGGGATGACAGGGACGTGTACACTGTTTATATTTACTGTAGCTGTCATCTGATTTGGCAGATGCTTATGAAGATGCAGTTATTTTATTATGGTTAATAAAAACAGTTTAAACTCTTTTTTTCCCCTATGTATGAGCAGTTGTCTTACACGTATGTTGCTGTAAGCAGTACTTTTGCTTCACGTATTGTTTAACTTAGCCTTTATGTTAAGATTTATTCTATGCGTTGCCTAATCGTGTAGTAAAGCTATGTACAATTGCCTAAAACACAAGGCCCTTTGTACTTAGTGAAAGTAGTTTGCACACTGTCAGATGTGTCTCCACTATGCATTACGTATAGGCATTGTGTCGTGTGTGTCATGCATTTTAATTTTCTCTATGATGCTAAGCCAATTTAGCATGTAGAACTTAACTGTGTTATTTGTATATACTGCAAATGCCAAATATATTCCCATGAGTCTCTAAAGTGGCCCTTAGGGTGCGTCCCATCTAGGGTTGTTCCTGCCCTTGCGCCCAAAGTTGCCGGGTGGGCACCGGAAGGCCCGTGACCCCGTGTGGAATAAGCGGAAGGTTTAAAAACATAAAACTGTCCTGTATCAGTTACAATTAAGTTTTTTCTTAAACCTGCAAGTACACTGCAAAGTTATAGATCAGACATGCTTCTTGATATGTACGTAGATTTCACAAGGAAATGTAACCCTTTTAAAGCAATTTCACTGCGTTTTTTCCTCAGATTAATGGTCACAGGACTGTGATCGACCCGCTGGTGGTAGTTTTTTGTCAACAGTAGTGAGTATAGGCATCATTTCTCATCTACCATTTTAAGAATTAAAGACTACCATGTGTAAAATGAGTCATATCAGCTGTAATTATATAAGTTCCTCAAACAAATGGGTCTTTTGTCATTCCCCCCCAATACTTGTATCTCCCATACGAACAGTGCTTTCATCAGTGTCATGAGGTCTATTGAATTCTGGCTCACTCCTTAACCAACTAGATGCACAATTTTTGGTTCAGAATTCCAAGCAGTTCTGTAAAACCCTCAGTGTGATTGAGGTACTGTGATTTTGTGGATTTTGGCAACTACCTGACTGGTGTGTGTTTGCCATTGCAACTGCAAAAATACATTTACCCTTAAGTTAAATGGTCCTATTTTACACAACATTTCTGTGTTAATATTTCAACTCAAAGCTCAGAGGCTACTCAACAGCTGAAGATGAAGTTTTATGCAGAAAAGGTGCTCCACCAATTAACATTGTGGACTAAGGCACAGCTTTTGGTGATTTGACTCAATTTTATTTGTGGACCTTACAATTACAAATAGTAGTTAATGACAATAACTTGTTAGCATTCAGTTTCACTGATCCTCCTGCATCACCGAAATCACACTGTATTATGCAGTAATAAAACATTAACGAAATAACTCTTCTTTGTTATGCAGCATTGTTTCTCAATGCTGGTCCTAGAGGTCAAGAGTTGAGTTGAATGTTAGGACTGCTGTACAGCAAATTGGAATAAAACAGCAATTTGGAAAGCAAAAAAACATGTAAATTAATGTGTTTGTTAGCTCTGTGTGTCCTAAATATCTGCCACTTTGGACCACCAACAGTAAACATGCAGAAAAATGTGCTTGAAGACGGTCTCAGTAACATTTGCTTTGAAGCTCAAAGCAAATGTTACTGAGACACAAGCTTTGGTGACTTCTTGTTTCAGTTCCCAAATTCTTCTCTGTAGGTATAGCTAATTGTAGCAAAAAGATTTCAGGTCTTCTTTTGACGTCATTTGATAATTTGTAAATCTCTTGTCCCTCTGCACATTTTTTTCTTTTATCTCTGGTGTCTTTGGCAGGACATGCAGAAACCAAACTATGAGGCACGGCACCCGCTCCAGACAGACGAGCAGGAGATTGGTTATGACCCACTGCACAACCATAACAGAAACATATCTAGTTAGTAAATATAATTCAACCTTTGCTTATACCATTGTAATGTTGATTAAAGTTTTCTATTAGTGAGGATCTTTTGATGTTGAGTTAGTAGTGGTTATGCATTATGTGGTAATGCTGCTGCAGTAGCATGCAATACTGCTTCACTGTTGTGCTGTATTTGTAATACTTCACATCATTATTTGGTACCACTGGGATTCATATTTAAGTTGATAGAGTGAGGCATGACACCATGCTTGGTGATATCGTATGTATAAAAGTAACTGATATTGAACAAACTAATAATACAATACAGCAATATAGGTATGTGCTGCATAACATTCACCTGCATATATCTGTAGTCTGAAAATATTACTGTATATACAGTGGAGAACATAAGTATATTATACACTTTTGATCCCACCTACAAAGAATGCAGAGGGCTGTAATTTTTATCGTAGGTACACCTCAACTGTAAGAGACAGAATAATTTTTTAAATCCAGAAAATGTGATTTTCTTTTTTTTTCTTTTTTTTTCTTTTTTTTTAATTTGAAGTTTTATTGCATGAAATAAGTATTTGATGCAATAGACAAACAGAAACCATTGCAATTCCAGAGGTCAGACATTTACCTCTTGACAAAGTTTGCACACACTGCAACAGGGCCCGCTTCTCCATACAGATCTTTCAGGTGCCGGGACTGTCGCTGGCTAACATAGAGTTTCAGCTCCCGCCGAAGATTTTCTTATGGGTTCAGTTCTGGAGACTGGCTGGGTCACTCTAGCACCTTGAAATGCTTCTTATGGAGCCACGCCTTACTTGCCCTGGATGTGTGTTTCAGGTCATTGTCATGCTGGAAGACCCAGCCATGACCTATCTTCAATGCTCTTACTGAGGGAAGGAGGTTGTTGGCCATCCTTCCTTCAATATGGTGCAGTTGTCCTGCAGAAAAGTACCCCCACAGTATGATGTTTCCACCCCCATACCAGAGTGGAGTTCATACCAAAAAGCATCTGACCACATGACCTTCTCCCATGCCTCCTTTAGATCATCTAGATGGTCATTGGCAAAATTTAAATTTACATTTGGTGGTTCAAGCAGGGGCACTTTGCATGCCCTTCAGGATTTTAATCCATGACTGCGTAGTGTTTTACTAACGGTCATCATGATGATAAACAGCAACACAAGAACCTGTCAAAAAAAAAATTACATCCAATTGCTACAACAACCTTTATTTTTCCAAAAGGTCTTTCCACTAGATTAGGGATCATCGTTGGCTTCTAATGTTAGACCATTGTCTATGTAGTGTGTATGGTTTCGCACTCAAACACACACACGCACAGGGAAAACAGGGTCATATATTACTAAAACTCTCAACACTGTATGCCTTTTGTTTCTCCTCTTATTTTTCCCTTGTTAATTTGTCTACTAGGAGACTCAGAAAGTGGCGCAGATGACTCAACCTTTCAGTCATACAGGTCTTTAATCTTAGTGTCTATTACCTAATTATTTATTATACTTATCTAGTTGTAAATCATAGTTCACATTGTTAATCATTGCTCTTTGTTCATTGTTGTATAGAAAAGAGTGGGATGATTTGTTTCAGAACAGTAACTACCTGGCTCGCATTAGGCAGGCAGGCATTAATGGACAATTACGAAGCAGCAGATTCCGCAGTGTGTGTTGGAAGGTATGATATTCTCCATGAGTGCTGCTGTATGTATCTTTTTCGATAATGTGTGTTAAGTGATGTTGATGTCTCCGATGTTTCAGCTCTATTTAGATATCCTGCCTGAGGATAAGAACCAATGGATAAATAAGACCAAGGAGCTGCGTGCCCAATATGAAAAGATTAAAGAGACGGTATGTGCGTATGTATGCGTGCACGTACACAAGTATTCATAGCGCTTAACAATGACGAACAACTAAGCGTAATCAGAAAAAAAGAATACAAAAATTCTCCACTTCATTACACCACATCCACCAGCTTGGACTGCTCACTCAATGCAGGTCTGGTGTATGGAACTCGATGTGGTCTTCTTTTGTTGTCGCCCATCCGCCACAAGATTCAACATGTTGTACATTTCATGATGCGTTCTGCTCACTACATTTGTAGAGAGTAGTTCCTGGGGTTTCTGTAGCTTGTGAGTTCTGAGTTAGAGACTGATGTGTGTGGTAATCCCACTAGTCCACCAATACCAAAAGTATTCACACCAGCCTGTCTGGCACCAACCTGCGTGCTTGTGTTTGTCTGTGTATGTATGAAAATAGAGCTGTTTCTAACACACAACACCTTTGTTGTAACCTTCAAGTTGATATGCCAAGCGTTTCTTTCTCTCTAGCACATCACTAACCCACGCAAAGCTGCTGGCCAGCAGGACCTGGTGGTGAACAATCCTTTGTCTCAGGATGAGGGGGTGAGAGCCAGCCCAAACAAACATTTCTTAATGCCAGACAGTGTACACCTGCCTCATTTCAGTTTCACTCGCTCTGTGTTTCTTCTCTTTTTGTCCAGAGTTTGTGGAATAAGTTCTTCCAAGATAAAGAGCTGCGGGGTATGATCAACCAGGATGTCCTGAGAACGTAAGTGTATGAACGCTTGTTTTACAAACTTGTTTGTTTCACTAACTCCAAGTGCAATTTCATGCATGCCAATAGTGCAGTCATCAAAGCGTAGTTACTTTATCTTAACTTGGACCAAGGCCGATGTCGGATATTAAGAAAGTATAATTGGACAGTGTCTGTGGCCCAATAAGACGATCCTTACTGGCAAGGTAATTAATGTTTTAACTAATATATTACTTAACAGCAGTTGTAATGACACACTTAAGTGTCCCTAGGCACGTTAGAGAAACAAGACCTGCATCTTTGCAATGCAGCACACAAGGGGTAAGCGTGCACACAGCCTTGAGTTCATTTCACCGTTTTTGCAGCATTTCTTCTGAAATACCTGCTTGCTTTATAAATGCAATAGGAAATATGTTGTGCTGTCAGACAGAGAGAGTTGGCTAAGGGGACTAAATGAATCAGTCTGCTGTACTCAGCTCTACAATGATATAAGATTTTCATTGTTCATTGATTTTCATTCATAAGAACTGAGATAAGAACGTTGGATGCATAACGAACTGGTTTGGAAAAGCCTGACAATATAATTACTCTTATGCAATGTTTGAGTTGCAATAGTACATCTTTACAGTTACAGTTTTTTAATCTTATTTATTGCTAAGCAACTGGGATAAGCCGCAAAGTCATGTGATGGTTGTATAGTTTACCATTACTCTTTTTTTTTGTCACTGTTAATATAACACTTGTGTGCAGGTTTCCTGAAATGCGATATTTCCAGGAGGAGGATGTGAGGACTAAACTGACAGATATACTCTTTTGCTACGCCAGAGAAAATGAACAGTTGCTCTACAAACAGGTGCGTTCCCTCATGCTTGGTGTTTATTCAAGCATCTCTTCCTGCATTACATCCAGTACTTGCACTAACTGCAGCTGCAAATAGTGTTCCTGTTCTTTCAGGAGGTTACGCATGATTAAATTTTTACTTTTCACCAATCTTTTTTTTAATCTAATTGTTTAACTTGTTTTTATTCGTATTTGTTATTTTTTCTATTTATAACTGGAATATACACTACTTATAAAATACTTCTCACTATTTTATTAGCTGTATATTTTCGTTATTCTTTTGTTTTTAGGGGTTT
>JAYJMA010046928.1:0-11081 GCA_036873895.1 Parotocinclus cabessadecuia
TCCGCTTTAGCAGTGGCTAAGTGACTTTTGCCTTTTTTTTTGTAGTAAATGTACCAAATAATCTGAATAACATTTCATGTATATAATCGGATTTGATTTGGTACTTTAGGATTTGGTCCGAATAAGCAGCTGGTCCCATTAACCGGAATCGACTGTACTCCTGAAATGCAAAGGAGATCTCCTCTCGGTTGAGTAAATGTTACCATCTACAGTAAACTGCTATTTGTTCCGCATCATTACGGTGAGCCATTGGTGGAAACCCAGACTACTGACTGTCTTCTTGGCCTGATTGACTGAATTGGGGGAGTCCGAATGGGCGAGTCATCCCCTGTCAGTGCAATAGCATCTCCAGCCAAGCCCTGTGACGGACTTGCATCCCATTCAGATTACATGCTCCTCTATGCCCTTGAAATTGAAGGAAGGGCTCAAAAACCCTGGCAAAACTGACCAGGATACGTGTGGGTGAAATGTATCATGGCACTAAATTTATCACTCAACATTTTGTGAGCAGTTATTCATATTAAATCATATTACATTCAGTAACTTTTATTAATAATTCAGCACAATGGTACATTTAATAGGAAGCAATAGGATGAATGCATGAAAGGGTTTTAAGTTAAGGTTAAAAAATATCAGTAAAAGCGTCTACTGTGTAATCTTGTGAATTATACTTGAGCTATTCGTTGATCCTGTGTGGATATTTAAATGTGAACAGACATGATTTATACATACCTGTATATGTATATGAGCTCTGAAAGTCAGGGTGGTACACTCTGGACATCCACAGCTTTCTGTAAATGGTCAATTGTTGGTAAATTCATTGAAAATGTAATCACCTTTGCTATCTCTATCTGTGTTTAATATATTGCTCAGGTGATAGTAGGGTTAAGGGTACTGACCACTGGTACAAGCCCCTGGTTTGGTTCTGGATCCTTGTCGGCTTGGCTTATTTTGCCTCCATCCTCACCATGATTGGGAACTGGCTCATTGTCCTGTCTAGAAAAACTCGTGCTGAGGTAAGCTATAACTATATAACATTAGCATCACAGGATTGTTTTGTAGCAACCTCTTACACTTAACAACTCTCATCAACTCAATTAATCCATCCATCCATCCATTCATTTTCCATTCATCCAAACAGGGTTGCAGGCCAGCCGTTGCCCACCCGGCAACCCTGGACTAGCCCTAGCGCCAATCCATCACAGGGCACACACACAGTGTCACACACTAAGGGCCGCTTTTAGAGACCCCAATTAACCTAGCACGCATGTCTTTGGACTGTGGGATGAAACCGGATTACCCGGAGTAAAACCACGCAGACACATGAAGGACATACAGACTCCACACAGAAAGGACACAGGCCGCTCCACCCTGGGATTGAACCCGGGTCCTTCCTGCTGTGAGGCAGTGGTGCTACCCACCGAGCCACTGTGATGGCAAAAATCCTCTGTTAAGGTGCAGTTTGCAATTTAGCCAAGGCATGGTGCCAATCCATTGTAGGGCACAGTCACACAATCACACTGGGGCACTTTAGAGACACTCGTTGAGGGTAAGACAAACATGTGTCTTTGGATTGGGAGGAAATCAGTACCAAATGTACCAACTAGGGAGCTCCGGGGCTGTGGGATGACAGTGCCACCCCTATAGTAACCTTTATTTAAATCTCTGTGGAATTGAAAACATTTCCATTTCCTGACAGCAATACGTTTCTAAATCTGATCTCCTTTCCCAAGTTGGAAGAGCTGAGAGCACATGCCACCGACTGGTCCCAGAACATACAGAACATGTCTGTGGACTTTCGCATCGCTGGCAAACTGGATGACCCCTTTAGGAGCAGACGGAGAAGGCGCCGGCGCCGCCATCATAGAACCGACCAGAGTGTGTTAGGCACTGCCGGACCAGGAGAAAGCCAACGAAGGGAGGATGACCTTTCAGACAGCCAATCTGAATCCTACTCCTCTTACTCCACTTCATCCAATGAGTCATATTCCGAATCTGAGACGACTCAGACCGAGCGAGTTCCAGACATGGTGAGGGAAAAAGAAGGAGCAAACTCCCAACAACCCCTGGATTACTTTGGAGAAAATCTAGCCTATATCGATGAGTCTTCAGATGGCGTTAGCGGGAAGCTTCACCTCGACCCACTCCTGGACTTGGCCAATTCCCAGACTCACAGGGATAAGAGGAGGCGTAACAGGAAACAGAAACCCCCTAAAAGCAGCCCGAAAAAGCACAGGCACACAGAGCACAACGGGGACATTCTGCCTCCTAATAACCCCCCTCCAACAAATTTGTAATCATGGAATCTCAAATAAGGGTGTCAATAGCATAGCAAACGTTTCATGACTAATTAAGCATAAGATTTAGAGATGGAAATGGTAGGTAAAAATAATAACACATCATCGGATCAGACGTAGTAAGTACATTGTACGAGTAAGTACGTGACATGACAGGAAAGCTTTTAGCGCCATCTTGTGGTTACACTTGGAACTGGGGATGGATTGCTTTTGTAGCTCTAGAGACCGCTCCAGAATTTTTTGGCACCCTGTTTTAAAGGTGGGTAAAAAGGTTTTCAGTTAATTTATTTGTGGTTAATTAATTGTTGTGGAAAAAATATAAAAGAAATCTAACCACTAATTGAATGTGGTTTCAACCTAAAGATTATTTAAAATTATTAATAGCCATCTATCTATCCATTATACAGGCTATTAAGGTTTAATAGCTGTTATAAAGCTGCTTGGAGGATGAAAGTGCGTGTTTTCACTCCAGTTAGACTGACGTTTAAAGAGGCAACGCCTTTTTCAAAGACCACAGAATTGCAGAAGATTCTTTTATTTAGTATTATTTTGTGTTCACAAGACAATGGCAACAAACTATACTGCTCACAACAAATCAACATCATATAAATTATCCCTTCATTTTCGTGAGCAGTGTGTTTAATTTGTTTTTTCATCCACCCACAACCCATCACCCCCAAACCAGAAAAGTTTGGGATAGTATGGGAAGTGCAAATAAAAACAAGCAGCATTGCTTCTTACATTTACTTTATTTTTTATTTTTCCGTTTCAGTTGATTTCATTTAATGCTATTGTGCACTGTAAAGGGAGAAATATTCAAATCCCTTCCATACATTCTTTAGGGAAAATCGTTTTTAATCATAATCTCTTTTTACCTGTACTTTAAATGGGCAGCAATAATTTTGGAGCTGCTGTGTTTGTGATGGCATACAATCCACACTGCTCATGCTAAAGTCAAACAAAAAGCAGCACAGTGTACAAAGCAGTGCTGTATACATGTAGTGCGCCACATGGAACCACATGGAGAGTCAGAGGGCGCCAAAAATACCCAGATGACCTAACGCATGGCTGAATGTCACAGTATGCAGCTAGAGATAAATACATGGCATACTGCATCCCAAAGTGTAAAATGGGTGTTTCGTGTTCAAGGTAAAGTGCAGACAGGTCTGGTGAAAAACCAGCAGTGAAACCAAGCTCTTATACACTGCGTGTATATACAGTATATACTCAAATGTCATTTGATTGGAAACTGCCAGTGTCTGTTACAGGAGAACAAAATACTGATCCCTAGGATGCGTTTACCTGCCTGGTAGTCACATGACCTTGTAGTATATCAAATTATCATGCTCACATACAGTACTACGCACAATGTTGTACTGATTGAGACCGGACTGTATAAAAATGTGTATACATAGATGTATAATGGACTGTGAACCAGAAGGTCCAGGGTTCACATCCCAGTGTTGGGTCCTTGAACAAAGCCCTTATCTCACAATTGCTCGGATTGGAAGATTTTAAAAAGATTGTAAGATGCTCTAGATAACGGTGCTTGCTAAAGGACTAAACGTACTCCAGTTTGAACATAATCAAATGGAATGGACCTGACAGAGCTGCAAACACTCTCAGACTTGCTATTCTGCCAAGCCTTTGGTCATTGTGCCTTTGCATATTATAGCATTTTATATGTTTATTTGTAGATGGGTGATGAAAAAGGCAATTCTAGTTATCGGGGCATTTTGGAACTCCCATTACAAACTAACTGTGTTTGTGTGTCTGAGGTGTGAAAACGTGTGTAAGATTGAGAAAGATTGAGCTTATTGATTGAACCTTTCACCCAGTAACCTCGGGCTAGGTTTTATTACTATCTGCTCTTGCTGTAGTATGCAAACTTAATCCAGAACAAATCCTAACATGGGATCTCTACTTAAAATGATTCTCCAAACAGCCCTATGCAAATGTCTTAGGACACCATTAGATTAGCTAGCTATATGATGACCATGTATAATTCTTTTTCAATCTCTTTAATGGCATACAACCATAGAAAATACAGGATCTAATGTAAAAAAAACAGATTCTATAGGCAACAGTGGTAAGTATTTAGTTTTTAGTGTCATGTATTTCTATTTATTTGCCTCCCCCCACATTTGAGGAATAGCAGCAACAAGCAGCTTCATCAGCCCCAACTCTCCTACAGTTCAAACAAGAAGCCACTTTTTTAATTTATGATAAGTGTGGGTTTTTGGATTTGAAGACTGAGGCAGGGTTATATATCATCATTAAACATTGTTAAAACCAATCTAATTGTGACCTTTGCATAGTACTGTATGTCCGTCTCACACCCAGGTGTTCGTGCTGGTGGATCCACGTAACAGATGCCCTTTAAAATGCATAAACTGCAGCAGGCCAAACGTAGAAGTGCACAAAGCAGATATGGCTGAGCAATCTTTATCAGTGAACATATTAAGCCGAGTTCTTATTGTCCTGTGTGCCTCTGCCGCCTTTTATACAATGCCACTTGATATAAAACATATAAACAATCTTTTTACTACTAAAGTTACTAGACTGGCCTGCTATTTGTTGTATTTTCTAAATGCTTTAAACTTTCTGTTTATAACCACGTGCTTCCACTATAATGTACACTCACCACGCTGACAGTGTGGTCATCTTTTGAATGTAGATTTGAAATATTCCCAGTCTATGTTCTGAAGTCCGAATTGGTGACAGAACTGGGAGTAATGGTATCCGGCCAACTGGTTGGTGAATGCAGTTCTATAAATAAAAGATCGTACAGTAGGCCACGTGCACTTTATCATGTGAAATTAAGCATGGTTTTGAATCAATGTATATAAAAGCTGACCTTTTGTCCTGTCCATAATGCATAGCAGAACTGTCATGGTGGATGTTCAGGTCATTGGTGACTTTCATCTTGAAGTTGCATGCACTTTTTTAAGAAAAACGACCTGTTCTACCGTAAGTTCAAGGCCCTGCTTGGAGATATTATGCAGTATATTAAAGCGGTTTGATCTGAAAACTGTTTGTGCTTTTGTAATTATCTTTAAAACTGGTACTTCAGCTGCCTGCTGCACGCTTTTGTGCTGGAAGCTTAAAGCAATACTCGTACCCCTAGGTGTACTGACAATTACTGCAAGATTAGATACACCCCTATTCTTAAGGGAAGCGTTTGGTCCAAATGTATTCAAATTAGATTTTCCATTTGGACAATGGAAGTCTAAAGCTGCAAATTAAGCACTGTGTACAACTGGCAGCACTTGCCTCCAGTCAAGGGCAAACTGGGAATAACCGGTTGCTTTTATGGTTTCTTTTGTGCTGTTACGCAGTAATAAAATGGGGAAAACAAGTGCTGCTCTGCTTCATATCTAACAATTCATCTTAAATGTGGGTTTGGCACAATGAAACAAATCAGACACACCTCTTCACTGACTGTACCTTATTTGGTGTAAATACTGTGTGTAAATTGGATTTAGGAAGAAAGTACAGGTATTCCTGGGGGATATGTTCTGTCAAACCACCAAGTAAATCAGGGAGTTAAATATGTACTGAAATGTTTCATTTTGAGAAGAATGTGCTTCTACCTATAAAACAGTGCTGTATCTGAATTTCCAAGGTGATGAATCATTGTCTTGTGCAGGGGAAAATAATCTGTTTTAGCACTCCTGTGTGACTTTACCTTGGTGAAGGACATTCTTCTAAATGTGCTGTCATATCTGACCTTACCAAATAACTAGACGTGAGGAAATTGACTGCTTCGTTTTTGCCATCTGAAATGTTATGAAACCTAAAGATAAGTATTACCACCCCCCAAGGTACTTACCGATTTATGAAAGAAACCCCCACAGAACCGACACAAATCGTAGCATTTGGGTAGAAGACCTCAAGACGGCGGTGATATTGACATGGTAGTGTGTGGTGGGGGTTCAAGTGCACCAGGTCCTGCTGAGTTTTTCCTCATTGTCACTGTTGGGTTGACATTAGTGCACCAACTGTGTTCTGCTTTTAGAAACAGAATGCATTTTTCAGAATGCTGCTGTTACTTTGTGTCAGTAATTCAGTTCCCTCTTGTCGGTTCGGTTCATACGCCGAGTTGAGGAAGTGATTTTTCAGTTCCAGGCTTTGAGAATTTAATCAAGTCAATTCCATACACAACTTGTTTTTTTTTCTGTTATCATGAGTCCAGACTGCATTGTGATTTGAGGTATGCAATCAAGTTTTTTTTCCTTTTGTGGAACACAGAATAGTCTGTTGTAAAAAGCCTTTTTAACTTGAGTAAAGGTATTAAATCAATGAATTAGATTTTGCCAGCTTTGCACTTTAGGATCAGCGTTGCACCGAGATCCATTTTCTTTGCACTTACATGCCAACAGTTTTTGGACATCCAGAAATGACATTCATATGTATCTCATTGGAGCTGCAGTCAAAGCCAAGTTCTCCATTGACATTGGCTAAACATTCCTTTTTGGTCTTTATTTCAGAGCAACGGACTTACTGGAACCTATGAGAGGGTCGTTCTGAGAGTCACTGATGTGTTCCGTCTATCCCATTGTGAAGAGAAACGCTGGTCTAATCCTTTCTATAACCATTGTCTGTGGGGTTTTATTTATTAAAATATCCTCTGACGATGGAGGGGGCCGTGTTTATAATGATTTTAATTGCAGTGAAACACTCGTTACTTTGAAAGCAAGTGGTTCAGCTAACCCTCAAATGGATAATAATGGAGAAAAAAGTGCAGCTCTAACAGCAGGTTCACGTGTTGCTGCTTGATTTCGAAGCAATTAATTGTCCTTCACCGCATTCTAAGTACTGCCCTCAGAAGATTTCAGTAAATAAACCTCCAGGCTACTGAGCGTGAAAGACCAGAGATCACTGATGATTTAATCAGGGGTGTCTGAATATTTTGGACATATAGAAAATGCTTCTCATAAAGTGACAGTGACACATTGAATACCAGTTCATCCCAAACTATCATTACACCATCATGTCACTGCTGTTCCAAGAATGGTTGACCAACAGACATTATCTGGTGGTCCTTTGGTTCCACTGATTGATAGGGTTGGCAAATTACGTAGAACATATGGAAATCAGCTTTCTGCAGAGTAAATCAAATGGCAGAAGTCCATAACAAACTGGCCAAATCATGTGCTATAAAGTGGATCGAATACATTGAGAAGAATATATATCGTATACACTGCTCGCAAAAATTAGAGCATGTTTGTGAGCAGTACATATGAGAAACGGCGTGTTCTCTGAAACACAAAAAAAAAACAGTTTCCTTTATCTAAAACATTAGCTAATCGCTGCTTGGTAATCACACTTTGCCCACGTGCACGACTTCAGTCTCAGCTGTCTAGGCCTCTCAAATAAATGACCTTGCGCTCAAGGACGTTAGGCATTGACGTCACCGCGAGGCAAAGCGCCAAGTGCGCACTCTTCCACCAGAGGGAGCTACACCTGATTAAATTACTATACCCTGAGTTTCTGTGCTCCCATACCTCCAGTCTATTTATAGGCGGAGATTTATTAATGACTAGTGAATTTTGCTGAGCATTGTGCACTATAACAGCGGAATATGAGGACAAAACAAGGACGCACAAAACAATGGCTACTAAATGAATAATTAGGCCTATAAACACGTTGGTCTGTTTATATGGGATTTGAAGCAGAGGCTCTCCAGTGACTGTAATTGATGCAAAACCATAAGGATCGTCTTTCGTTTTGTGTTGATTTTGCTGTGGAATCAAATTACTGCGTTCCAATCTATACCTGCCACTACAAAATTGTCAATTACTGTTAAAAAAATGTTGTATGTGGGTTTTTCTATTTATTGCCAAATACCCCACGTACTTCGTCTGGTTATTTCTTGCTTCTTATGCCTATAAATGCAGATATAACAATATGCAGTGCCATTGGGTAGCTTGACGAGGTGTGTTTCAGTTAAGCTGTTTTAGAAAAAAAAGCTTTTTTTCCAGAGCTAAAGTAATGTTGTGTGGCACTATTGGCTACAAGGAACCCCGGCTGCAGCTATCTACGTGAAATCTGGCACCGTATATTCTCACATGGTTCCATTTGGCTAATCTGGTTTCATCTGGCACCCCTCCATGCCAGCAGGTGAAGTGATTACTCTAAATTGCTTCTAGGTGTGAATTAGTGAGCTGAGTGTGATGGTCTTGCACCCTGTCCAGAACGTATTGTTTGGAGAGGTTTCAGTATGGCTCCAGATAAAGTGGATACTGAAACTTTTCTCACAGCTACAGAGACCCTGGTACGAGTTCCAAACCGGCAACTGCCTACAGTTTCCATGTTCTTAGCATGCGTCTAGTCACTGCTTTAGTGCATTAATTTACAAAGGTACAAACCTGATTAATTGGTTTATTTTTATGCGTCTTAACTATAGTGCTCACAAAAATGAGGGGATATCTGAAAATGAAATATGCTCTAATGAAATAGCCAGTTTTGGTGAGCAGTGTATATTTGGCTGCATTGTGAGTTTCCAGTTGGTGTGGCTATTAATGTGTGTGTAGTTGTCTGCACCTGTTTTCAGGTCATGACCCCAGTGTTTCCTGTAGATCAAGAGGTTTGGTGTGGAAGCAAAGCAACCAGGTGGGGTAGGTCGTAGGGGTGGGGGTTTACCTCTGAGAACAATGCAAAAATCAGACATTAGTGGTTTCTGTGGGTTTTTTTTTATTATTGTTTAGTGCTGGCAGAGCTGGGCAGAATTAGTTGAACATTAAATCAGCAGTTCACTCAACAATGTAACAAAACCTAATTGGACCAACTGAACTGCTACGTGCTATGAAAGTGTGCGTGTAGTAGAGCAGTATCTCGGTACTCGTCGTTAATTCATACCATTAGGAGTAATACAAACTGAATTCATTTACCAATTACTAAGACACTTTTATCCTCATCAAAAAGCACAGAGGACCGTATTTGGTGAATTGTCCAGTGCTGAAATATGACTGTACCATCACACTGCTACAGCCACAGAACAGTGTGTGTCGTTAGCAGTAGTCACATTACTTTATTCAACCATAAAGTGTCCAGATAAGCTCAGGTTGCAGTAAAGTAGCTACTGAGAGGTTGTGACTGACGGGGAAGAGAACATAAGGAACTAAGAATCCAGCTTAGACCTAAAAGACCAAGGAGAGAAATGAATCTCTTCTCCCCACCTAACTAAACTAAAATACCTGGTCTGGTTACTCACATCAGCTCATTTTCTGTTTCTTCGAAATACCTACGTTAGCTCATTTTAGTAGTGCTTCATAAGAGGGTCTGCTAAATGGTGATGTAATGCAGCCTTAACTAACTGCATTCATAATCTGTGCAGGTGGCAGCAATGTTTAGATGATCATATATTAGTTGGGTTTATTGGGGGTTTTTTTTGTTGTTGTTGTTCTTGTAACCATGGCAGGACTTGGTGAGAAATGTTAGCAAAACTTACAATCGGCATGTCAGCACACGGGGGAAAAGTGTTTAATACTATCAAGGTTGCTTACTTGAAAGTACTACAGTAGGGAACGAGTATGAGCGTGTTAAAATTGAGAAAGATAAAAGCATGATGTGCGGTTTGTAATTCACAGTGTAGACACGATGCAGCACTCAGCTGACTTGCAGTGTATTTATGCGGCGCGGGGAAGGAACGACCTTGAATTCAAGGTCGCTGGTGGATTCTCAATATCACCGGGTACGCAGTGTGCCTGCACTCCGTGTTTAGCTTTTCTATGACTCCATGGTTATTGTATAGGGAGATAAGGGATCTGATCCGATATTTAGAGGGCACGCGCTGTAGGTCCCGCATGAGAAGTCACTTGTTCAGCTGAGCTCCGCTTTCCATGGACCTCTAACCTACTGCACATGGGACTGGACTCGGCGAGTATTCCGCCTCGGTCCGAGTTACCGGCGGGACAGGGCGCTTTGGCTTATTCTTCCTTTCTTTCTGATCTTGTAAGAACGAGTGCATGCTGTGGCTTTACCCGAGCCAGCTGACGGTGGGAGGCCGCAGAGCCGGGTCAGTGTCACAAGACCGTGCAGTCGGAGGCTGAACATTTTCCATGCCATCTAAAGCCATGCGGGATTTACAGTAGCACCAAACGCATTCTGCCGCATTATAACTGCACCAGTCACGCAATAATTATACTGAATTATAACCCTAATTTCAAACAGTGAGCTCCAAAAACTTACACCAGGGTCCATCAGACCATTACACAATTTCACAACCTTTGCTTTTGCAACGGTAAATATTGAATGGTGTAAACTCATATTTGGTAACAGATGTCAGCCTGAGCGAAGGCCGTTGCTCCTAAACTTGCTTCCAGAGGCGTCTAATATAAGACCCCGAAAAACAGCAGATCTCTGATTTAGTCGTTAACGGCTGAAAATAGAAACCCACGGAAAAAAAACGCTGCACCGAACAGATCAAAAGCACGTTACCTCAGTGAGTCAGAGCGACGCTACGACAGGGCGGTGGTCGAATCCCAAACCGCGCCCTACACAGACGCACTACGTAGGACGTACCGCCATGGGGTTTCACCCCTATCTAGTGCACTCCGGATCCACGTGAGAACAGTTTGGGTTTGTACGGGTGGCCTTTTAGCGTTGCGGCGCTGATGACGAAGCAGAGGGATGGAAAGCACGTAACAGAGAGAGAGGGAGAGAGGGAGAGAGGGAGAGAGAGAGAGAGAGAGAGAGAGAGAGAGGGAGAGAGAGAGAGAGAGAGAGAGAGAGAGGGAGAGAGAGAGAGAGAGAGAGAGAGAGAGAGAGAGAGAGAGAGAG
>JAYJMA010046939.1:0-11080 GCA_036873895.1 Parotocinclus cabessadecuia
CACTATAAAAAAAAAAAAAAAAAAAAAAAAAAAAAAAAACTTTATGTGGCCTCCCTTTACACTTGAGCAAGTAGCTTGATCAGGAATGGTCTTCTGGTGTCACCTTTTCAGGGAGGTCACATTACTTATTGACTTCTGCCATTTTGTTTTAAAAATTGTGCTTTTTAATGTATTTTTTATTTTGTGTATTACATATTGGTGTACATGGTTTGTTTGTATCTTGATAAATAGACTTCAATACTATAGTAAATATTTATATATCATCAGTATACCATTAATTTTACCATTATAATTGTGGCTAACACTTGCTTAATACTATAATTTTGAATACATAAAAAAAAAAAAAAATTCTAGTCATGCTTTCAGCATCATGGTCAGTATAAAAGAAGAACATCTATTTAAAGAGTGTGGGCTGAACTAAAAAAAACAGCCCCGATTATCTTAATAAGCTTAAGGTCTTGCAGGTGAGTGAGTTTTATTTGCTCTTGCATGACATATGTGCAGGCCGAGGACTACAATCAAATCCACTCTAATCCTTTCAGCTGTTCGTCCTCCACAAGATACAGAAGGACGTTTCCTTGTTGATCAAACTGCTTTATGCTGTTAGTCCACCATAACAAAGAAGAAAAAAATCACTTAGAGACAACGGCCTGCTAAGTTTCCTTGTTTTTAAAGGTGAGTTTCCAAGGAAACAGACTGTCAAGTGCAAGTGTGCTTATTGTCTAGTCACCCGAAAATGACTAGTGCAGCTGTCGGGTAAGGCTCTAAAAGCAACCTTATTTTTCATGGAGGTTTTTGTCATTTTTGTCTTTGAAAAGTTTGCAGGCTTGAGTTTTTAAAACTGCAGTTTTGAAATGGGTTGTTCCCCATCCAAGGGAAACTTTACAGGAACACACAGCCCATTCAGAGGAAAGACGCTGCTACCTGCTAATAAGGGAAATCTTGTGGACTCACAATCTGAGGATGGGAGAAGTGGAAGTTCCTGCGGTGGTGAGACAGAAGGAGAAGCTAGTGAGAAGAGGATGGCAGGAGAAATGAATGTCGTAAGGTCAGTCAAGACACCAGTAGCAACAGCTGCCTTTGAAAAACTGGATACAAAAGAGATTGCAATCGATTTATCACACAGAGAGGATCATTTGGAAAAGCAAGTAAAGAAAGACGCTATAAAGGGAAAAAAGGGAAGGAAAACCTCTAAAAATACTAAAACAAACAGAAATAAAAATACAGGTCAAAATCCCATTGCAGAAAAGGTCGACTTCCCAGAGGCACTTGTGAAAGCCCACAAAGCCGCATACGGATATCTCAACCCCAGTATTGCCAAATATGATTTGCTTCTAGGGTTAATAGATCATGCAGCCCAAACTCAGCTTTCTCTTCAACCCATGGTGGCATTCATGGCTCTGCGCTATGAAGAGTTAAACAAAGGACTGGAGGAAATGGTTGAAGAAGGAGAGCAACTTTTAAAAGACAGTGGCGCACATTTGGCTTGGCCTTGCAATATGAGGAGTCATTCCTCATCCAGTGGATCCATTCCATCAGAACCCCCACCTGACTTGCTACAGCAACTGCTTCAGTACACTGTTCAGAGGATGCGTGTCGTGGGACAGTCACTTAATGGGATTGGGGAGACAGCCCTTAAGGAAGCAATGGACTATTTTTCATCTGTTTCTGCAGTCTTGGGGGAGAAACTGAAAACTAAACATGCAGCCGAAGCAAGGCTGATGCAGCTCCTGTCTAGGATTGAAGCTGCCTCACTTAGGAGACCAGGACCAGAAGATTCTATGTTGTTTAGCGAAGACAGTGGCATTGGGGCTGAGAGTGAGTCACTTGCTGGTTCAGACGGGCAGCGCCATCGCAGGGAAAGCTGTGGGTCGAATGGAACAAATCGCCCAGTCCTTTGCAGTCCTGGAAGCAGCACGCCCATACGAAAGCCGCATAAACAACAACATATTCAAAGGTTGAGCCACAGCAACTCCGAAACATCCATAGACTCAACTTGTACTATTGTTGGCAAAGAATTCAAGGACACAGAATCGTTGCTTGGATCGGCCTCATTGGATGATAGCGAAGGTGAAGTAGAGGAGAGCGAGGAAGAATGTGGTGATATTAAAATTAGGACAAACGCAAGGTCTTGTCCATCTGAACCTGGCCATCCACCACGTCGACTACCTACAAAGGGAATAGATAAGGCACAGAATGTTGAAATGACTTTAAAATTGAAAGATGCCATTAGTGGTAAGATTCACTTTGTTCCCACTCAGCACTCAAATGTAAAGCCAAAACCTGGAACCCCAAAAGTCAGCGATTGTCCATGGACTGAGGATGGTGATAAATGTAGCAAAAGACCACAAACTGCTACTCATCGGGCACCTAAAAAAAAGCCAACAGCTACTAAACACTGCCGGTCACGATCAGCAGACTCGCTTCGTAGTAAAGCTGAAGATGTCACCATGTTTGAACTGGAACGGATGCAAAAAGAGTTGAGTCAGAGGTTGACACAAATGGGAAAGGTTCAAAGTGAACAGAAAAAGAACCTTCCCAAGCAAACACAAGTGCAGCAAAAACAGGCTAGTTCACCCAGAGCAGCTGCCCAACTACCTCTCTTGAATAAGAACCTGATCTCTGTAAACGGCAAGAAAAATGTGGTCGGCATTAAAGGAAAACAGGAAACTAGAAAGGAAAAGGAGGAGGAAAAAAAGAAAAAAGATAAAGCTGCGAAAGTCCCCATGAAGGCAACATCTCTGCCAAGCCCACCACCATCTCCAGGAATGTGCCACAAAGGGAATTCTGTCAAGAAACTGATTGACACCTTTAGTCAGGGACTGGAGCAGAGCAAACAGATGCATGGAAGTGTACTTGGGCCTCTTAAAGGGGTCAGAAAATGTGGCATTCCCATCATTCCTGGTTTAGGAAATGAAGATTCACTACTGTGCAATACAATTGACCATATTGCAAACTGTGGAGAATCTAGAACCTCTGATAGAACCAATGATTTTGACTTGGATGACCTACCACCACCACCTCTGGAAGTCCTTATGGATAATTCATTTGAAAATGTTGAAGTTAGCAAAGCAGACGGGAACCTAAATAGCATTGGATGTTCAACCATGCCAAAGATGACTAGCATATCTCAAAGACTCCGTGCCTCTATGCAGTAAGTTACAGTACTTCCAAGCAAGGGAAGTCTTAGAATGACCCCGTAAAGCATACCCTCAGCACAGAATGTTGCACTTGACTTTAATGGAGTAAAAACCTGTGACCTCGCTTCTAAACCTGAAACGGAAACAAAGAATGAAGAGGCTGCATCCCTTTACCAACAAGCTCGCAAAATTATCCATCTTCGACATTCACCTGATTCTCCAGCAGAGAAAAGTCTGGACGAAATCAACAACTGTCCTCAAACATTTTTAGAAAGTGATCATGAAGACAAAGAGACCACTTTAGCAGTGCTTTCTCCTGCAACTGATGCTAGTCAAGCACCTGCAACTCCTCCCAAATCAAAGATCCGCATGTTACCCTCAACACCCATTTTAAATAGGAGGTTGCCCAGTCCTCCTGTACTTAAAGCGTCGAGCCCAGTAACATTTCGCAAACTTCCAACACCTCCACAAGCCGGCCAACGGACATTGTCAAATACTCCTGTCATGCAGAGAGAAGTCACCAGCCACTCTAACACAGGAGTTACCTATCCCTTTAAGGCCCCCTCTCCTCCTGCCTCGCCAAAAGTGCAGCGAAAATCTCGAGACCACAGTATCGAGGAGTCAAATTCTAGAGGATTTAACAATGCTCGCTCAGTATTTTGTCCTGCATCCCCATCTTTGTTTGAGGCGAAGCCTTGTCCTGTACCTAAGCCCCCACAGGCATGGACGGCCTCTGGGAACAGCATACTTCCTCGCCCCTGGGGTGACCATAGTCGGCTGTCCATGTCAACCAGAGGACCTCAACCTTTTGTACGGCGAAGCCAATCTGAAAGGAGACCCAGTCTCAGAGTTCCACCCAGGGTTCCAGTTGTATCCATTGCACAGACCTGTGGAAGTGAACCAGCTATTAGTACTCAAGGGTAAGTGTATCATATTGTAAATCATATTCACCAATTAATCAACAAAATGAAGTCAACCACCTCAAGAAGCTCCTGGGTGTGATCCCAGGTGGAGCGACCCGGGTCCTTTGTGTGGAGTTCTCATGTCTCTCTGTAACTAAGTTTCCTCATGGTACTCCAGCTTTCTCTCACAGTCCAAAAGCACAGATTTTAGGTTAATTGAAATCTCCAAAGTGCCCCAAGTGTGGGAATGTGTGCCATGATGGATTGGAGCCCTGCCTAGGGTAATTCCTGCCTTGCACCCTACGTGGCTGGCTAGGCACTGGGTTTTCGCCAACCCTGACTGATTAGATTAGAGAAATGAAAAAAAAAAAAATTAAATAACATTAAACATATTTTAGGGGTTTTGGTGGCTTAGTGGTTAAGGTACTGACTTCTGGACTAAAAGGTCCAGGGTTTAAACTCCATCTCTGAGCAAGGCCCTTGCACTACAGCTGCTTACTGTAAGTATATAATGTAAATCTACTTTATATGTCACATACAAATGTGTGAAGATTGGTGCCCATGAGCAAATAAAATTTGCGATTTTTGTAACTATTCAAAACCCCTGCTAATCCGTGCCTTAGGGGCACAGAAGAATCATGAACCTTAAACCAGGCGTGAATAGTGTAGGGGTCAGTGCTGCAGTGTGGAGGGATGATTTTCCATCTGGCCGCCTTCTCCCTGATCATACATGCATGATGCCTGGCCAAGCTAGAAGGAACTGTCAGGACTTTAACATAATCACAGTGTGAGTTACTATCTTAGACATCTGCAACATATCCTTACATTGTGAGGTATATTTCCAATAACCATTAATAACTTGGCCACTTAAACCTTAATGCCTTATAAAACAACAGGCTGGACATTCTAGAATGAACCTTTACCCCGTGGTGGAACACAAGCTAAGATGCTGGACTATTGGGCAGAAAATTTAGAACTAAAGTCTCAGTCAAACCGCAACATGCTGTAAATGTAACTACATCAATCGTCCAAAAGTATGCACGTTCTAGATTTTTCTCACCATAAGTTTTGTAGTACATGTAGTAAAAATTAAAATGACTCAACGATGTATATTCAATTTTCTTTTTGTTTTGAAAAGTAACAAAACCTCTGAAAGTACAGCAGCAATAAAATCAGAATCAGGTTTATCAGCAATTAAAATTTAAACGAGTTTAAACAAGAAATTTGTACTTGATGTACTGGTGCATGACAATAAATAAGAATAATAATAAGAGATTGTTTGTTTATTTGGTTCTTTAATGTCACGATCGGCATCAATGGCCATCTTAGCGACATACACAAGTTAATCTCAAGATGTGCGTGTGTGTGTGTGTATATATGTATATATATACACACACAGACAGACATTAATTTAGAGTAATTAAGCAAAAAGCTAAAATGCATGTCTTTGGACTGTGGGAGTACCCGGAGTAAACCCATGCAGACATGGAAGAGGACATGCAGACTTCACACAGAAAGGACCCTACCCACCGAGCTGCCACAACAATAAGAGAAAACAAAACAACCAAATGAAAATATATTTATGCAACGTCTGAAGAATGACGACATATTAAAAACCTTTATAAATAAGTATACGCTCTATATGCTGAAAGCACAGATATGCACAGTACTGGTTACTGTATGTTATTGTAATGCATATGGAGAAAATTATTTATTCATTTCACATCAGTATTAATGTGAAAATTGTGACTGGGAATGGGAAAGCCAGATCTTGTTGGAAGAAAATGTATTGTTAAAGAGGAAAAGTAAAGGCATGTTTACATTTATGTCGTTTAGCAGGCACCCTTATCCAGAGCAACTTGCAGTTCATACAGTCTTACAATGCAAGTAATTGTGGATTAAGGGACTTGCTCAAAGACTCAACTGTGGCAGAGGTGGGATTTGAACCCTCGACCTTCTGGTCCATAGTATAGGTACCTTAACCACTAGGCCACCACAGTCGCTAGTAGGTAAATTAGTTACATTCAGACTTTATCCTGTAATTCAGTGTAACATGGGCAAATTAATAGACTATTTACTGCTGACCTAGCTCAGAAATATCAAGCTATTGTAATTCTCAATCCATTTTAAAGCCAATATCCTGGCTTTATTTTCCTGCTACAGGATGGAACAAACCAGAGAAGCTGAGACCTGGAACGAGCAAGTGAATCTGAGAGAAGCAAATCGCTCTGCCTCACATCCAGACCTGTGCATTGTGGGTCAGGCCTTACAATGTGAATGACAAACCTGTGGATCAGCCAAGTAGGATTATGGATTAGCAAGACTGAGTGGGATTATGGGGCTATTTTATCTCTATGGGGAGAAGGAAGTTTGCTAAATAGCTTTATTACTTTTCTTTACTGCCTTACAAGAGCTGCATATATGCATACATAACTGTGCAAAAGTCTTAGACCACCAATATATTAAATTGTTTAACAATGATATAACGTCTAGGTCTCTAACGACCAATCGCTTTCTTAGAATACAACATTTAGCATTTACATCAATGAACGTGGTCTTACAATTCAATCAGTTTTTGGTTAAGGGCCTTGCCCAGGGACCCAACTGTGTCAGAGGTGGGATTTAAACCCTGGACCTTCTGGTTCATAGTCCAGTACCTTAACCACTCAGCCACCACAGTCCCATCACAACCAGAACATTTGTAAAAATAGAAAAAAATGCTTCCATTTTCCACAGTACTAAGAATTTTGTGACCTCCCCTTAATTTCGAGTAATAGCAGAATCCAGCAGCTTCATCGGGATGTTAGAGAGCCCCAGTTGGATTAGCAATATATTTATTGGAGGGGTAACAAGAAACCACTTTTTAAGAAAAAGAACACACTCACTCACACTATGGAGTAACAAATCCAACTTTACACGTTTAACATAGTCCTGTTCATATGTATGTGGTACTGTGTTTGGGTCACCGTTGTGGTGCAGTGGAAGCAACACAACCTCCCCCGTCCTCCATACACAGCCGATCATGCCTGTCTTCCTCCCAAGCCAGACAGAAGGCACCGCTCTGATTCTAATTTGTGTCACACTTTTAAAACTAATTATCTTGGCCAGAGTCGAGGGAACTCCGGCACCTACGCCTGGGGACCACAGCACACAGACATAAGTGTGCCATCAATGTGCTTGTAGACCGTCGGTTTAGGTAGCTGTTGCAGCCCCACCTGGCTGGATGGCATAGCTAGCTGAGTTGGCGTATTACACCATGCACCACCTGGTAGCCTGTACTAATATAGTTGTTATTCATATTATTTTTGTCTAGTTAAGTAAAGCTAGCATAAACATTTGATTTGCCTTATTTCTAACATGTGCCTTCAATCACTTTTTCTGCAGTCATTTTATCCAAAAGGCAACATTTTTTTTACATTTCACTGTTACACATGTCCACATTTCCTGACAACATTAAACTATAATAGCATTTAAAACAAAACAATGTCAT
This sequence comes from Parotocinclus cabessadecuia, assembly GCA_036873895.1. Lineage (NCBI taxonomy): Eukaryota > Metazoa > Chordata > Actinopteri > Siluriformes > Loricariidae > Parotocinclus > Parotocinclus cabessadecuia. The sequence continues at coordinate 7,533 of JAYJMA010046939.1, forward strand.
AAAATGCATGTGTATATTTTAAAACTGAAAGAAATGCTTTAAATAAAAGAACCTGTTTAATACACGTGTGTACTTTGACATTTTGTAAATGTTAGTATAGCTAAAAGACAAAGCCCCTAGAAATGTCAGTTGCCTTGCTGCATGCCCCCTTCTGAAAACCACTGCATTAAATCCTGCTGGAAGAGGAGAGTGTGGCCAGTTCCTGTCTGACAGATGGAGAGCACAATCTGCTTCTAAGAAACAGCTGCTACATACAGACTTAAAACTTATGCTCTGTCCTAACTTAAGAGCAACGGGGAAAATGAAAAATATAGGACATCTCTATGCGAAACTGTCGACAACATGATTTACAAACTTCCACAGGGCCAAGCACTGTATTCAGAGATTTATCATGAGTCTCATTGTTCAGTATTAATATGTACACAATTTTGTAAATTTTGTATTTTAATGCAAATTATGTGATCTTGTGTGTTGATCAAAGCTTTGTTACTACCGAAACATGTTTGGAAAACAATTTGGGTTAGGGAACGGATTTCTGATACAACAGAAAATCCTACTGGACTTTTACTACATATTTACTATATAAACCTCGATTGTGGAATTTCGAATTTCCAGAAAGTTAAACAATTAGATTAGGCTATTTCATTCTGGCTTAACAATATGAGAAATGGTTTATTCATTGTTAAATAGCCAGCGATCTATGTACAATTTGCAATACTTCTACATGCATTATTCTGTTTCCTTTGCACAAAAGAAATATGAACCTAATTTCCAGAAGACATCCTCATAACTTAGCTAGACATCATAACGAGTTGAGAGAAACCGATCTGACAAAGACTTCATTCTTCACAATGAAACACCATCACTGTAACTGAGCTGTACTGGTTCAGAAGTTCATTTTGGTTCAGTGCATTTTTTTTGCTCATGTCTCATGATTTGTAGCACATGCACTCTTGTCTCACGGAATCAGGCAACTAGTAAAGATGTTTGTCTTAAAAGTAGGTGCAAATGTAGCCTGTTTGGCCCAAAAACTTGCTTGCAAATTCACAGGCCAAGTTAGTATATAACGAGGTACTTCTGTATTAGACTAGACTACATTAGACAACACTGTCCATCCAAATTTTAAGTTACAATGCGCGTCAGATAACATGGCAGGAATACAACAGTAAAATGTAAAAAAAAAAAAAGGGGATGACAAATGCAAATCAAAGAAAAAGTGCTCCTTATTTACTTGGCATGAATTTCAGTGTAGAGAGTATGAAGATATTTCATGCATGTTTTAGGTCATTATTTCATTTGTTAATCAACCTCGTTTTTTGAATTTGAGGCCTGCAAAAATCCTGAGATGATCCGCAGTTTATCAATGAATGCATGTGGAAAATGATTGAAATGTTAAACAATGTTCCTCAAACAAAGATGGGAACGGATTTGCATATTTCTCCTCCTGAAGTGCATAATTTAATTAAACGATTCTAATAATCTGGGGAAAATTCCAGTTTCTAAAGGGTAAGGTTGCGAGGCTAAACTTAAAGCCTGTGACTACAATCACTCAGACAGCACCGCTATCAAGAACCCTCATTTATCAATAGCTGTTAACCACATTGATTAGGGATTAATTTTCCAATGCACTACAATACAGAACTACACATTTAAATAGTGACCCTGAATTTGATTAATGGAAATCTGAAAATTAAACTAACTTAAAAAATAACTATAAGCAACAGCATGACAATAATACCACAACTGTTATTAATATACCGCTTTAAATTAACCTTTTGTGCCTATGTTTTATTACAGCTTTAATTCCTATATTAATTACAAATAATGTATTCACCCGAAAAAAAAAAAGAATGCATTATTTTTCCTGTTTTTTTTTTTTTTTACACTCAATATCCTTCATATCAAGTAATAAAACAAATGCTGTCGATTTCGGTTAAATGGGACCACCGGTTAATGGGACGAGCCATTTATTCGGAACAAATCCTAAAGTACCAAATCAAATCCTATTATATACGTGTAATGTTATTCCACTTATTTGGACCAACGTTCCACTTAATTGGACCAGAAATGTGTACAGTATGTAATATCCCTTCCACCACCCCAGTTTCTACCCAGACCTCTACTGCTACCTACAGGTTTTTAGCAAGAACTTGTTTTTTACAGTATTATGCATTGCATGCTGAGTATCTATACATTGTGTTGAAAAACTTGTTTGCAATTTTATTTTTCAATGAACAAAGTTGTTAAGCAACAGTATTTCTTGTTTTTACGTTCACTAAACATGTAAATCGCACAATAAAGGTTTAATAAACATTTAATATGTTACATAAATTACATGTCCCGTCTTGTAACATAGGGCATGTTTATTTAATCAGACCAGCCAGTTATTAGGCCCAAAACGTCCCGATGTGATCCGATTAACCGAAATCAATTGTGCTAACAAAAATAAACAATTTCCATATAAAAACAGTACAATAAGCAGCATGACTCCATTAGAACGTACAGTACCGTACATTAATGTCTCTTACAGTAGGCCCTCAAACTTTAAAGCTCATGTGAAGCTTCAAAGAACACTTGCATCTCTTTTTCTTTGATCTCAAGTCTTTAATGTACTTTCATCTCTCAAAAATTCTTTTTATAACTTCCCATTGGATTTCTTTGATGTATTAGCCTAATTCAGACAAATCAAATTAGAGATTCTCTCAGAATTCTTGGCAGCTTCTATTTTTACGCAATACTGCGTGCTGTGCAGGAAGCAAACAGACAATCTTAGGCAACGGATAAAGCTAAGGTGAAGTGTTTGTGATTTTCCAAATATAAATGAAAGAAATGTATTTAAAGCCATATTTAAATTTCTACTCATTTTAATCCATAACTTTAGAACTGGAGTGCACATTATGAAACAAATTTGGTATGTGCAAACACTTTCACCTTTACAGATAAAGCATTTTGAGCTATGCTATTTGAGCTATTTTAGCTTAGCTTATGCTCCTGCTCTTACAGTGCAAAACTAAGTACCTGTGTGTTTTTTGTTACTGTATAGACAGGAGCATTGAGAAAATAACTGTCATGGTTATGGAACTCTGACGCCACCTTTAGCCTGGTCAGACCAGTTCCCAACATTTTAAACACCATGGACACTATGCCATGACAAGGAGGCTGGTTTGGGACACAAGGCTAGACTGCACTGCAGCAGCGACCCCTGCTCAGATCAGTGATGGACTACCAATCCACTCAGGGTCCATGCTGGAGGGCAAGTTACAAAACAATTCTTATAATATTGAGAATTATATTGAGAGTTAAAAGAATATTTCTAACTTCTATACATCTAATTCATGTGTGAATTACATAAAACTAGTATGAGTTAAAGCAGCTCTGATGGGCCATGGGCTGAGAATTTTGGTAGGTTGTTGTTGCCTTTCAGCTTCACTCTTACGACAAGTGGTGTGTTGCTCATGTCAGTGTCAAATACTGGCTTTCCGAATCACTGTGTGTGTGTGTGTGTGTGTGTGTGTGTGTGTGTGTGTGTGTGTGTGTATAATGTAGAT
>JAYJMA010046950.1:0-11080 GCA_036873895.1 Parotocinclus cabessadecuia
TGGTGTTTAAATATCATAAAAATAATTAACAGCAGGTTAATTTTTGCCCAGTTGTGTGGCTTGTTTAAAATGTTTCAGCTACTCTGTGTCGCATGACCACACTCTCCCTGCCTGAGAAGCACCAGAAGCCTCTGCGGAATATGCATATACATTCTCATACATAGTCATGATGGTATATTCATTTATATACACATATTGCCGGACTCATGGGCATCACTAAAGGTGTCAGGGACACACACACAACTTCTGGACCCTTGGTACCAGGAACCAACCTGGAATGTACCATGTGCAGGACAGAAAACCACTATACCACAGGGCCCCACAGAGACTGCTGTAACAGCACAACGAAAAAATACCAAGGATGTCCTTGCTGTCTGCTGAAACACATGTATCTGCAAATATCCAGATTTTCAGGAGTACTAAAAAAGTGTGCTTTACTGAGAGTGACAGAGAAAGTGAACCTGAAAACATTGTCAACATTGTCATTCAGACATAATTAATTACGCACAAAGTATGCACCACTGAACAACAGTATTTTGTTCTCCGAAACAGGTTGACCTGTTGAAATGGTAACGGAACGGACATTAGAGTAATCTTTTATGGGCTGGAATTTATTTTTAACATTGTAATTCATACAAAACTGCAACTTTTTATTGGCCAAAACAAAATAAACTGACAAGTCACCTTTACAGCAGAATCTCTACAGATGAAGTGTGTTATGTGTCCTGAATATTAACTGTTTAAGAGCAGTCGCTGCTTTTAACATATTTTCTCAAAATTGCCTTTGTATTATGTTGTCACCCCAGTAAGGGTTCAAATCTAGGTTCCTGGGAATTACTGTTTCAAGTAGCTATATTTGCATCGTCATATCTATCCATGATAAAAACTAATAATTAAATGGAATAAAAGCCATAATAAATCTAAAGTACTTTTTCACATTTACATCAGTAGTGCTCTCCATGTGTTCTGCTCACACCTAGCCCAGCAAACACCCAACGTCAAAATTGATGTTCAAATCATGTCCGTATCTCGTTGGTCATTTCAGAATCACTCTTGCACGTGTGGTGGACGTACAAAAAAAGTTCACTGTCTGAATGTCTGTCAAGTCCGAGCTGGACGCCTGTAGAAATTAAATCTTATTTATGTTGCATAGTTTATTATACTGGGCTTTACAGATGTTTTAAAAAGACATTAAAAAACATTGATTCTGGACTTTATCAACTTGAATGTCAGTATTACCCTTAAATGACATTTTAAAAAGATGTGGATTCTGGCTTCTCTGCGGACGCCTTCCGCGTCTGGCAATTACGTTATACTATAGTGACTTTCGGGCGTATCTTTGCTCAGTGGGAAGAGTCAGTCCAACACTGCTCATCTGAGTTTAGTATGTATTTGCTCAGGTGTGAAACCTAATGACAACATACAATAAAGCCCTCTTATTGGAGATCACACCATTTTTAATAGGTTTAGTGTAGAATTCCCTATTGAGGAAAATGCCATGTTGGTATATTATTAGTTTCAACGTCATTATGGTAATTCTGAAAGTGGAAAAATAACATTTTATCCCTTTCAACATCTACTGTAAAACTAAAGGTGTGTTATTCATGAGCAGTAATGTGGTTCCTACTTAGTAATGCAAGTACGCTTCTTCATTAAAGGAGAATTACAGTTTGATGCTGGGTCAAATTATTACCGATACAATGAATATTTAGAAGCAGAACATCATCTTCTGTGTCAGGCTACGCTCGGCATCCATTAGCAAAATGACTGATAATGAGTGAACAGAGTGTTCCAAAGCTGAGCAACACAAACAGCTGTCCAAGTGTCATCAGCCAATTACATCCCATAGTAATAAAGTAATTACCCTGTGTATTGATGGGATTGTGAGAAAGAGACTGTGTCGTGCCACACATCCTGCCACTGTCACCGACTGAGCCCTGTAACCTGTGGGTCTTAAGCAAGGCAGAATGTAGGGACGCACATACACTCCCGATCTTTCCATGCCAGGCCGTCAGTTTTCCATTGCCAAACCCTCCTGCTTTATTGGGCATCAGGCCTTTTCAGTCCATCCCAGACCCTCCTTGGTTTCTCAGGTGCTAGATACCTCCTGGTCATTAGACACTGGGCCCCTTTAGTCCTCCTCTGCTCTTATCCTGCACCAGATACTTTTCAGGTGCCACATCCTGGTCTAATTACCATAAGACCCTACTGGACCTTCCTGGTGCTGGTGCTGGTGCAGGGGCAGAACCGATCATGCACACTTGATATCTGAATCTGTTCAACCAAGTCTCTGGAGCAGTGAGTTTCATTCACAAAATGTGGCCCATCACAGGAAAACTCTTTTTCAGAATCACAAATACTCCCCAGGTTCCTGTTTGCCCCCCTGCAGTCCAGTTGATTGTTCCAGATACTCAGACAAGATTTGAGTGCTGATTCGACCAGTCAGAACAACTCACAGCAGGACAAACCAGAACCATACACAGATCGAAATAGTTTAAGCAGATTTCCAAAAGCTTGTTCTCCTGTCTTTGTCCTTCTCTCCACATTTCCACAATACAGCTGTGTCTTTGGATATCTTTATAACCGGATTGCATGACCTTTGGAACCATGGATAAAGTGGCTCATATTCGCAGTTGTCAGTGGTCCTCCATCTTAAAAAATTCTCATCAAACACAGCAAGTCAGCTAACTCTATTAACTAAGAAAAACATGAAGACGCAGACCTCCAGGAATCCAGAAAGGGTTCGGAGACCAGCCCATTGACAGCAGTAGTTTCACATCTGCATTCTGTCCTTGTGGACCATGTTGAAGGGAAACTCCAGTGTTTAAAAAAATAATGTAATAAATAAAAAATGTCGTTTATTTCCACAACTTTCAGCACAAGATAACATATTGATGTTACCTTTTCAGGTAAGTCCCTCACTCACTATCCAAACCATTTTCTATATGACGTATATTCCGAAGGAAACATTGAATTACACATGGAAACACACTACTGTTCATGGTCAATTACGTACGCACTCATAAGTGCAAGCATACATCTGTACTGGTTATTCCATTTTAGCTGAAATCCATCAAGCTGGGTTCGAGACTGGTAAATGTCACCATAGCAAGTTTGCAAAAATATCCACAGAGGAGAAAATCTGCCGTTTATAAAGCTTAAAAAACTGAAATTGGTTCACATGCGACATACACAGGAGTTTAGAGTCTTTCCCTTGGGTGGACATGAATGTGGCATGTAGAACAAGGTGTTTCATTACACTTTACAGTCATGCAGTGAGGCTGGGAAATAAGGGAGAGAAGCTTTAGAAAAGACATTCCACTCATGTGATTAAGATGGATGCAACCTTCAATACCTTGGGGAATAAGAAAGAAAAAGCAGCTTCTTTCCAAAATAATCATCCAATCATCCATCTGGTGGTTGGCATTTTAGTCAGGTTTTCATGTGGCACACACAGATTTCTTCTTTTCATAAGCAATTTGATGGAGGGTGGGAGAGGAGGGGAGTAACCATCTCCCAATTACGTCTGCTCAGTACATTCTGTACCACTTTTTTCACTGAAGACAGTCTACGTTCAGGAATGTAGCCCTGGTTCAAAACAAAGACCTGTTCGGTGTTTGGTTTTGGATACTTGCTGGTTACACAGCAAGACTATACAAGTTTCATGATTTGTGTTGGTTCAAGTTAATTTATGCTGGTGCTGATTCGGTACTCAAATCCTTTTACTTGTATGCTGATTAGGCATACCAGTGTCCAAAACCTAGCACACTTTTAGCTGTGTATTTGCACAGAGACAAAGCAAGTAGTAAATTAAATATTGAATTAATTTCTCATGTTTAACATTGTCCTTTCAGACTTTACCTGCATGTATAGCGCATGATGTCTTGTAGAATTTGACAGTAAAACCATGAAGTGGCCAAATTACCATCACAAATTCATGTAGAACTGTGAACTTTATGGACAAACTGTGAAAGTTCATATTAAAACTGTCAAGCAATTAATAATTTGACTATGAAATTTTACAGTACATTTTTCCTGGGCAGCCCAACCACTAGCCAGACCCAGCTCTTGATGTATTACCAGCTAACTGAGTTTAAATCAGTCACAGTGTCATTATTATTACATTATTTTCTATTTAGGTTTATCAAATTGTCCCAGAATGTTATTTTAGCTATGTATCTCACACTCAATTCCCCATGCTAATAATTATTCGCTTGTCCCATCTACCTGTTTTGGTACTTTATACTTGTGGACTCATTTATAAAATGTGGACTCTGACTGGGCTGTGACATTAAATATATATTCATCCGCCACTCATTCAGTGCCATTCCTTGTCTGGGTTTATTACCGAGGTTAACCAGCTAGCTAAGCATGAATGCACTCACCAATATATAGCCAAGTATGATTTGTCAATGTAGCCAAAGAAATGGTAAGTGCTTCTAATTACATGAATTAGTAAAATTTCTGGTTATTATCATTAAGCATTACATCATTGCTTCAAATGTCATGCAGTTAGCAAATTGATCGTTAGCTGATGTTAACTTAGTCATCAATAACAGTTTTATTATGAAAAAGCAGTGTATGCTTGCCCACTTAGTGTCATGTAGTAAGCAGGGGCATCGTAACACACAGACTAGGACTTGATAGCTGGATATTTGGGAGCTTGAACACGCACACACACACACACACACACACACAATCCCTATAGAATCATCACACTCACACACACTCACACACACACACACACACACACACATTCACACACACTGACACACACATATACACACACACTCATACACACATATACACACACACACACACACACTCACACACACATATACACACACACACTCATACACACATCTCACACACACATATACACGCACACACTCATACACACACACTCATATACACACACACACACACACTCATACACACATCTCACTCTCACACACACACACACACACACACACACTCACGCACACACTCATACACACATCTCACACTCACACACACACACACTTACATACATACACACATTCACACACACTCACATAGACAGACACACATACATACAACACACACATCATATACACAAATCACACACACACATCTCACAAAGACAGACACACATCACACATTCACACACACAAATCACACACATCACACACACACACACACATCTCACAAAGACAGACACACATCACACATTCACATACACAAATCACACACACACACACACACACACACTTAAACACCACACACTTACAGTATTTCATATTGTGCAATATTTTCCCTTACCCCTGTGCAATACAATCTTAAGAATTCTTAATTTTTATTATTCATACTCGTACAGTTTTTGTCTTTTTTTTTTACTGAGTTCCTTGCTATCCCTTGCTGCTGAAACACGGTGAATTTACCCACTATGGGCCTAATAAAGGATTATCTTATCTTAATTAGTTATTATATGCAGCGTTACCAACACCCCTTGCAACATGAGTTTTGCAGATGTTGCACGTTGGCATCAAACTTATAATAACAATAATAATACATTTAATCTGTAATGCACTTTACATTTGAAACAAACCTCAAGTGCTACAGAGTAAAACTTGTACTTGTCACTGACCGATGTTCTTTATCTTCCACTTAATCCACACGGGGTCGAGGGCCAGCCGGTGCCCACCTGGTAACTTTGGCCGCAAGGGCAGGAACAACCCTAGACAGGATGCCAATCTATTGTAGGGCACACACACACACACACGGAGTCACACACTAAGGGCCACTTTAGAGACACCAATTAACCTAAGACACATGTCTTTGGACTGTGGAAATCTGAGTACCCGGAGTAAACCCACGCAGACCCAGGACCCAAGCCGCTCCACCCTGGGATCGAACCCGGGACCTTCTTGCTGCGAGGCAGCGGTGCCGCCCCACCGAGCCCCCCGTGACGCCCCACCGACTGATGTGTATAAAAAATCTTGGATCAGCTTAATTAGCTTTCCCGATACCCGATCCAGGGAGTTTAGTTAATCTCGGGACCGATATCCAATCCTAAAATCGGGTCGGTGCGTCCCTAAATTCTAGATCTTAATCTGATCTTAAATGACCACTTGAATATTAACGTAGCTGCAGGAATCCTGTTCTGATCAGATTATTAAGTGCATGTAAAAGCACCTCTGTGTTTTTATTTCCTGGCTTATGGTGGAACACTGACCTGTGTGCTGCAGTGGGAGTTATGAAACATGTAAGCATTTAAAAAAAAAAAAAAAGTCAAACAGCTGAGCACATGCAATGCGGAGCTCTCTTAAGGAGGAAGTGTCTCCAGCTGTGACTTTAGCCTCGGAGAGCCTGACCGCAGCCGGCCGGTTCAGTGGAGCTCTGACTCACTGGAGTTGGAAAGAAGACGGAAATAAAAGCTGCCCAAGTTAAACATTACTGCCATTAATCTTTATTTCGTCTGGAAGACGGTGTCTCTTCGAGTCCTGAAGTTTCAGTCAAACATTTATGCAACTTGTTAAAAGCAAATATGGCTTATTTAACCCTTCGAGGACCAAGGGACATATTTGTCCCTTTCAGGTCCCTTTCAATCGCACTTGGCGTCCGTTTAAAAGTACGGTCCGAATCCCGAATGTCCCTTGGTCCTCAAAGGGCTATGCCGTGACCAATCTTTGTACATTTTATACAGTTTGGACATGTCTTGAGTTTCGAAGGCTGTGTTCAGCTCGCGTTTGAGCGTCACGGATTTGTCCTGAACAGCTGGAAAACGCACGTCAGCTGACCCCGGTTCAAGCCGCTGCTGCACGTGGTTCTGGATTTCAAAACAGATCAGACTTGAAGCATCTTTTTACGTCGCGATGATGATCTTGCGTTTCTCGCTGGCTAATCCTCTTTTCCGCCGATCTTCATTTTGTAATCTTTGTTGGCTTCTCCATGGCAGACCTTTCCTGATCAAGCTTTGTTGATCAACTCGGGTATCCCCATGAAACTCCCTGCTGCTGCTGCTGCTACAGCCCCAGCGTAAGGAGAGCTCACACTAAACACTCACGGTAGCCCACAGAAGCTTTTTTAGTGCTTTAAATTCACTGTATACATATTTCCTAATAAACAAACGGGGATATAATCATGTAGAGTTATTATACTATTAATAAAACAACAAATCGAATGGTGGCCTAAGACTTTTGAAGGATTCGGGGAGGCTTTATTGTCATTCTCATCACATGTGGTTCATGAGGTGGAACAAACTTTTGGTCCCAGTTACACCCAATAAGAACACATGTGCACAGTGCAGCTGTGAAATAAACTTTCACATAACCACACAAAATGTTTGGTCTCCGTAACTTGTGACGTTGTGAATAAATCGTAAGACGTACCGGTGCTGATTGAATCGCTGCTGAGTTTTCAGAAGTCACACGCATTCCTGATTTTCCGGTTACGAGGTCACGAGTGAAGCCGTGAGTCAGGGTGGAACAAACTGGACGTTCACCGTAGAACAGATGCTGATGGATTGTTTTTTTTTTGTTTTTTTTTTCCCCCACCCACCCTCCATTCACAGCCAGAGAAGCTTGTGGGTCAAACGACGCATTAAAGGTTATCATTCGTCCAGCGAGCCTTTGTCTTTCGTCCGGCTTAGTGCGTCTTTGTTGTTCAGCTTTAAAGCAGATTTTGCTTTAATGAACGATCATTTGGTGGACGTTTGTACGTACCGCATTCCGAAAAGATCAGCCAATAGTACAGTCACGCTTGTAAACACTTTGTTGAGGGGGATCTGTTCGGTTCGATTTGGCATGCAGCACAGATTCCAAAAAAAGTTGGGACACTAAACAAGCTGTGAATAAAAACTGAATGCAATGATGCGGAGGTGCCGACATGTAATATTTTATTCAGAATAGAACACAAATCACAGATGAAAAGTTTAAACGGAGGGAAAAATATGTTGTTTCCAAATTGGCCATGGAGTCAACAAATCCACATTATAGACACCAATTAACCTAACACGCATGTCTTTGGACTGTGGGAGGAAACCGGAGTAAACCCACGCAGACACGGGGAATATAACGGGGGAAGAAACAGACACTTGTATGTTGAACCAGGAGGGGTGTGTGTGTTTGTGTGAGTTTCTGAATCATTGTCTGTGCAGAATGACTGGAATGCGATTCAACCTCTTTTGGCTTAGTGCAGCTGCACCTCCGCCCTAATCCTGTCAATACAAACGGGAACATATTAAAACCAGTACGGGCTTCCTTTCAGGGTATTCTGAGTACACGTTTATTACATATTAGGGGTGGGAATCTCTGGGCACCTCACGATTCGATTCGATTGCGATTCAGATTCGTTTTTGTCTATATGGAGTTTTGTTTTCTTTACCACGTTAAAATACCAAAAAAAAACAAAACAAAAAAAATCCCCCGTACCGGTTTGTAAACAGAGCATTTCTGTTTGTAATCGTCCATTTCGAGTTTAGTATTCTTGAAGTTGACGTTTTTCGCTTTCTCTGCGCCTTTTCTCCGTTGCGCTTCTCTCAGTCTTGCTTTCGCTTCAAAAAGTTGAGCAGTTTAGCAGTCTGACTCTGAGCCTCATTATTAAAAGGCATCATCGTTAAAACTATCCGGGATGAGAAAACATAAACACACATAAACACACAGCTTCCCTGGATTTATCACAGACCATTTTCCAATCGGGTAAAAGAGTGGCGTTACTGTTACTGACGTAGCGGCCTCTGTAGAATGAGCTGGTGGGTGGTAGATGGTGGTAGATCCCGCCCCCTCGTCAAAACGGGTCTAAAAGTCAAAAGCGAGAAACTTTTTCAAGCCAAAGCGAGACTGCGAGAAGCGCAACGGAGAAAAGGCGCAAAGAAAGCGAAAAACGGAAACTAAAAGAATATTAAACTCAGAATAGACGTTTGAGCTCAGTTAGTGAGAGCTAATGTTTACGTTCTTGTATAAGAACAGAAGCTGGTCTGCACGATCAGATACAAGTGTGGCTCGATGATCGATTTTTGACATTTGTTAATCGATTCCGAATCGTTACCCGTAGTTACATTTGAATTGAGCTTCATAATTCCCAATTCAGCAATTCAGGTTCCAAATCGCGACCTCCACTCAGGACTGAAGACGCAAGAATCGGCCTGGAATTAAACTACTTGACCTAACCTTAATGTCAGACTCAACTTGGACTCAAGAAGGACTCGACCTCAGACCCAGAGGGCCCAGGGTTCTATTCCTACCTCTGCCAAGCTGATACAGTCGGGTCCTTAACCTATTACTGCTTGGATTGTAAGTCGCTCTGGATAAGGTGCGTCTGCTAAATGCCGTAACTGTAACCCGACTTTAAACCCAGCTTGGACATAACCGACTTGAAACTCGGCCTGAAATTGGGACTCAACCAGGACCTGAGTTTTAACATGAACCTGAAATGTGCTGACTTGGGAATTAAATTATTCCTGAGAGCTGCTGACCTGGACTTGACTGATGTCTTGAGACTCGTCCAAGGCTTCTCAAGGCTCAGCTTGGACTCAAGAGCCGAGCTACGACTCGACCTCGTCTTCAGATCTGCTTTTAAATGATTTTGATCTAGACTTGAGACTCGATCTGGACTTAAGGGCTGGAGACTGGACTGGACGCTAAGGCTAACTAAGGGGTGGGAATTATAACGATGCCTGATCGTATCGCGATCAATTCTGTTGGCATAATGGACAGTATTTCTCAGGATACTGAGTATATCATCAGTGCATGTTTCATTATAAAGAGGGTAAAAAGTGCAGTACATGTGACATAGAGATCACTTTTCGATTAAGGGATAATGTTTGCATGTTCTTTTTTAAGAATCTGTCGCTACTGATACTGAAATTTGTGATATAATATTTTTGCCGTATCGCCCACGCCTACTAACTCCTACAGTTGTGCCAGCAGCTCTTTTAATGAACGACGTTACATTCCCGGTAAATAAATCTCTCCGTCTCTATACAGAATCACTGTCATTACCGTGGTTACGTGGAGGACATGGAGGGCTCTGTAGCTGCTCTGAGCCTTTGTTCTGGCTTAAGGTGAGAGAACGTTTTATTTCGAACAAGAGTGACATCATAGTGACTCGACATTGAGTCATATGAAACACGAACGTGTCCTGAGTAGCGTTGTCAGAGAAAACAAAGCTGATTTGTTCGTACGATGAGCAGAACCTGTTCTTCTTGTCTGACCGGTGATTTTCGTTTCTCATAGGTTTGATCCGAACCCAAAACGCCAGCTTTGGCATCGAACCTTTGGAGGGCTCGTTGAACAACGAACACCTCGTGTATCGTCTGGAGGACGTCAAGGTGGCTCCTTTTACCTGTGGCACGCCCCGTTACGATCCCCATGGCGATCAGGCTTCACCCGAGCACCTGGAGGATGAGCACGCCCACGATGTCATACCCGGGCAACCTACAAGTCACCTGATCAGAGTCGGTGTTTGAGAAGAGTGCTGTTTTTATAAGCAGTGTGTTTTTAGTCCAGCGTGACGCGTGACGCCCTGCTGTCTTTCTCGGTGCAGAATAAGAGGGCGGTGCTGCCGGAGACGCACTACGTAGAGCTGGTGCTGGTGGTGGATAACGAGAGAGTAAGTCCCGGCCTTGGTTTCCAGTGCATGAGCATGATTTGTAAGACGATGAAGCGGATCACTTTTCACCGAACTGGGCTCGGAAGGTGTCAGACAGGCTGCTGGTGGGACAGGTCTGATTACAGACTCAGCAGTCCTAAACCACTGTGCCGAGCACAGGCACACATTAAAGAGCTAGACTGAACAGTATTGAGATCCAGCCCTTATAGATCTGGGGCTATTGAGGCTGTTTATAGAAAACATTTCAAATGTGAGCATGCAAGGGTCTTTAATTAAGACCTGTTTATTTGTTTTTATTTTGGACACATGAATGCACACAAACACATAGCAAATCTCTGAGGATAAATGCAGTCGATTCCGGGTAACGGGGCCACATCGGGACAATAACCGGCCGGTCCGATTAATCGAACGTGCCCTATGTTACAGGACGGGACGTGCTATAATTGATGTAACATATTAAATGTTTATTAAACCTTTATTGTACGATTTA
>JAYJMA010046961.1:0-11079 GCA_036873895.1 Parotocinclus cabessadecuia
TCTCTCTCTCTCTCTCTCTCTCACAGACACACACACACACACACACACACACACACACACACACACACACACACACACACACACACACGTAAGGGGTCTCTAGGGCAGTAGGACTTTCCAGATTATGTTTTCCTTCATCTCTCCTGGCATGTTAATCTCATTGCACTCATCAATCAAACAGCAAAGCTTTAAGCATTCTTCATATTTCTATATTATTTTCCCTTTAACTGGAGTACGGAGGATGGACCATTTAGTTCTTCATTTTTAATTATGCTATATAACAAATGCTTTATATCCTCTAAGCTGGTTATTTGATTACAATGATTTATAACCTGCAGCTCATGAAAGAAGTTTTGTTTATTTCCTGTTACAGTACACTGGGACATGTTGAACAATAAGAAATGTTCAGTCGTTCAGTGAATCCACTGGTACAAAATTCAATGGATGTTCATACCATGCTTCGGTAATATTCTAACGAAAATAATGCTTGGAAATAAGAGAAATAATATTTATAATATAATATAATATCCGAGAATAAACAGAGGACAAGTGAGCATGTAACCTGAACGTGTGAACATGTGCCAGTTCAGCATTGGTGATAATTCACCAGTCCTGCACCTAACAGGATTCGAACCCTAGTCACCCCAGGCTGAATGCAGTGCCGTCCATCACAATGAATATTATTTTTATATCATTAACAGTTCATAAAGCTACAATTCTTTAAATAAATACAACCGTTTTTATAGGTTTTAGAACATACCTGCTAAATTAGACATTAACTCGGTAATAAGTTTTTGAAATATACATTATATTATATATTATTGTAGAGAGAGAGTCTGAGTTAAAAACGGATCACCCTGAGCAATCAGCCTGAATGGTACGGTCTTACTTGGTTGAATGGAATTTGGCGCAGACCATTCCTCGTCCGTTCCAGATTTTTAGGGGGGAGGGGGATCACTCTGCATTCTTGTGCATTTATGGGACTGTGGCGTGTAGCAACTTGCTAGCAAGCATAAATAAACTTGTAAAATAATACGATAAATGATCTACGGACTGAAAAATTGCCACGCAAGATTTTATATATTGGTTACATCATGATTTCGTCCAGCTTTACTTTGCTAGTGAGTGAATCTGAATCCTGTAGCCTTAACCCGACAGCTCCCTAGGGAGTCGGTTCTGGAAAGCATGGAGTCGATTCTAGATTCTGATTCTGAATCAGAGTCGATGCCAATGAGTCGGTTTCACACAAAACATGTTTCAGTTCTGCACTCTCAAGAACCGAAACAAAACGGCGGGAAACGAGACCTTACGATAGGAAATAAGAAATAAGTAAGGCGGTGTTCAATACTGCCCGCAAACAAATTATTATGTGGATAATATGATCTCCAGTGACAGACTTTATACACTTTAAAGCTTATGAGTTGCCATCTCAGGTTCTCAAGAGCTACTCTGACTTTAGTCTTTTATTGTCACATACATTGTTATACACGTGCAACATGTAGTAAAATGATTTGTGCAATTCTCCAGGGTGTGGTATATGCATGAAAAAATTAATAATAATATAAAAAAACGGTACAAACTATTGTGATATTTACATGAGAGGGCAGAAGTGATGTGCATGTAAAGTGCAGTGGTGCCATGAGGTACTTGGGGTAGGAGTAGTTTATGATCCAGGTATGGTAATTGTCTGATTAAGAGTCCGAATAGCCTGCAGAAAGAAACTCTTCCTCATTCTCTCTTTCTTGGTCTTGAGAGCGCGGTAACGCTTACCTGACCTCAGCAGGGAGAAGAGTCCTTGGTTGGGATGGCTCGGGCCCTTCACTATCTTCCTGGACTTGGTACAGCACCTGGTTTTCCAAATTTCCAGGTTGTTTGCATTTGCTTAATTTAATAACAGGGGCTAAATTCTGATATTATACATGAATAATAATAAAACTGTATCTGTGCTTGATAACACTGGTGCAGCAGATGGTGTCGGTGTTGCACAGATGCAGACTAAATTCAGTCCCTACTGCTTTCTTTGACATGCGTTACATTTATCAATCCATTATATTATGCCTAATTAACACTGGGTTGTGGGCTAGCCAATGCCCAGTCAGCAACTCTGGGTGCAAGAGCAGGAGCAACCCTAGATGGGGTGCCAGTCCATCGTAGGGCACACACACAGTCACACACTAAGGGCGACTTTAGAAACACCAGTTAACCTAACAAGCATGTCTTCAGACTGTGGGAGGAAATTGGAGTAACCGGAGTAAACCCACACAGACCCAGGGAGGACGTGCAGACTCCGCATGCGCTGAACCACCGCATCACATTTATGTTTACGTTTAGTCATTTAGCATACAGTAACTCAAAATAGCTTACAACTGATGTAACAATCCAGGCAACTGTGGCAGGGGATTGGATTTTAATCTAAAATTTTCTGGGCCACTACAGTCCCATATAGCTAGTTAGAGACACAATTAATTAAATGTGTATCTCTAATAAATAAATATGACAGTAATCAGATGGGACTTATTGATGGGGTTTTCCTGGCACACTGCTTTACACAGGGTATTAAGGGGATGGACATTTTGACATATTACATTATGGTGCACTGGTCTCAGACTGCTGAGATTGCTGAGAGACAAATGATTATGCTTTACAGCAGTATAGTTTTAGATTGGTTATGCCCATATTTATTACACAATTAACATCCTTATACAAACTAACAGCAATAATGATGAGAAGGGACCCATTTAGGGGGGTTCTGAACTGTTGCTGTGCATTGTTGTTCATCAAGGATTTTAGGGTAAGACTGGGGCATGTTATATTTTGACATGGGGATCTCTGGATGGTGGTAACCCAGCAGTACTGGACTATGGACCAGAAGATCCAGGATTTAAATCCCGCCTCTGGCAATTGTACCACATGTAAGTCACCGTGGTTAACGCTTTCAGGACCGTAAGGATTATCCATATATATATGGATTGGATATCACACATCTTCAGTTTCCCTTTGTGGAGTGAAATGTCTCCAGCTTCCTTGAGTTGTTTAATGTTGTTATTCACTGTAGAAATATGGAGATGCCACCCAATCTCAATTTGTTAACAAACTGGAGATCATCTGTCCATCTTTGGTCCTTAAAACCTTTTGTGAATACTGGTTTTGTACCAAATCATGCTTATAATCAGCTGTTAAAATTACCTATTTAAAATCACATCATTATTTCTTTTTTAAAACCTCATCACAGGCCCAAAGTTGCCCTGCCCCAACCTTTTCTCGGAATCTGTTGCAGAGCTGAAATGCAGGAACTGATGTTTATTAAAATAATAATTCATTTGACCAGAAAAACATGAGCTACCTCAAATGCAGGCTGTCAACAGTGACATAAATGCCAAAGTAAATCTAATTAGCACAAGTTTTTGTGTAAGTTGTGTATGTTTTCTTTGTATTTGAGGTTGTTAGAAAAAAATTTGAAAATTAGAAAATGTTCATGTAATATAAAATGTATAAAGTTAAATCTAGTCATTTCTTTAAAAAAAAGATGAAGAAGAAGAACTTCTACTTACTTCTAAATACATTGCTCACAAATATCAGGGGGCTATTTCATTATGTTTTGCCAGCAGTATATTTCTGACTACATAAAAATAGAGTGAGGGAATCGACTACAAAGCTTGGGAGTCGACTCTCGATTCACCAAATCCCTGGAATCCGGAATCGATTCTTTTTTGGGATCGACTCGTAGATACCTACACTCCGGATTTGGCTAAGGGGAGAAACGAACAGCTGCTGCAGACGAATTTGACACAGTTTTTTGGGGACGATGGCGTTAGCGGGGAGAGAATCGGTACACTGCCCGGGGGAATAGAGAGTCATGGCTGAAGATTATTGGGAGCACACGGTGGAGGCGCGTTCGGGATACTGTTAAGAATTAACACAAGGACACACGGGATTGTGAAGTCTTCCCTCTGGTAAGAAGGCTCGTAATGTCTCTGTTACATGCCCGGATATGTCCCGCTGGCTCCCCGGTTCTTATTCTAAAGTCCGTCAGCGAGCATTGAGTTCGTTACGGTGCTGTTCGGTTCAGGCTGAGTCTCCATGGTGATTTAATACCGGAGCTAGCATGACGGCTGTTGTTGATGTCAACGAGCTAGTAAGCGCTGCCAGTGTTAACGCTTCCAAATCGGCTCTCCTGTCCCAACGTCCTGGCACCAATGGACGGAGAGATGCATTTTGTTTGAATTTATATAGTGGACGCAAAATGAAGGCTTGTTTTAGCCGGAGCGATCTGCTCGTGGCGAGGTCAGTTAACTAGCGAGCTAATTAGCTGCGTGCATTCCAGTGCATGCTGTAGTTCATTAATTCAGCATGGCGGGACGGATCTATCTCTGTCTCACTAACACTGACCGCTTATCTTTTTTTGAACAAAAAAACCGAGCGTCATTGCAGCAGAAAATAGATAAATAACCCTTTTCAAATCCAAACTTTTTGAACTATCCTTGATTTCCGTTATAATGGCTCTTTACTTTTATCCAAGTCGTAACAATTTAAAGACATCCTGCATTAACTGAGCACACACACACACACACCATTGCACTTTTTATGGCTTAGTACACATGATAACATCTCCCGCAGGAGCGCACAAAGGTTAGAGCTGTCGCTTCACAGCTCCAGAGACCAGGGTTCGAGTCCTGGCATGTTCTCATGTGTGAAGTTTGCATGTCCCTTTGGATACTCATATTTTCTTCCAACTTCATGGAAAAGACTGTGGCGTCTTTAAAGTGTCCCAGTTGGACTGGGTGCTGGGTACTGGCACCCTGTCTTGGGTAGTGTACCAGTACCCAGCTGACTGGTCCGGATGTGCTCTTGCTTCCGTTGTGAATAGCCATTGATGCAGAGAATTTTCACGACAGGCGTAAAAATGCGACATGACTCCAACTCTTGAGACCGCCACAATTTTTTTCTGGCTGCCTTCAGGTCTCAAATGTGTGTACAATGGGTTGCCTGGATGTGTCCTCATGCACCCCACCTTTTTATGTCATTTAGCAGACGCCCTTATCCAGAGCGACTTACAATTAATGCAGTCTTACAATCCAAGAAGTTGTGGGGTTGAGGGCCTTGCTCAGGGACCCAACTGTGGCACAGGCGCAGTCCTCCGTCTAGGGTTGTTCCTGCGCTTGTGACCCCGAGTGGAATATGCAGAAGATAATGAACGAGTGAATGAATAAATATTTCCATTCTGTTTTTTTCTGTGGACGCTTTGTGGATGGAAAAGCCACTATTGCTATGGTAACATGCGTGTGTAGCGTTAGTGCGTGCAAAAGTAGGTTTAATAATAATAATAATAATAATAATAATACATTTAATTTATAATGCACTTTACATTTAAAAGAAATCTCAGTGCTATAATTTCATGTTTTTTTTTATTTATCAGATTGTTGAGGTTTGTGTAAATATAAACGGTTAGATTTTTCGTTTGCATTGGTCAAGATAAACTGAAACATGTAACCAGTAACCAGTGTAAGTCCTGGTTGATAGATGGCGGCTGACATGATGTACGGATGGATAACTCCGTCACTGTAATGTCACCGTTTGAATCGGCGCCTTCATTAAATACATTTGAAATCAGTATAGCATAGTTCTCTGTAAAAACACACAAATTGTTTATACCTGCACATAACTGTAACATATGGGATTATTTGCTGAAGTTCCACAGGAGCCAAATGTAGGAACATCCTGTATGCATCAAGCTACATTTAGAGACTTTTTCCCTTTCTGAACCCAACTCCTTCTGGTCAGTAGTCCAGTACCTCAACCAGTGCACCAAGGCGAACTATATAAAGATTGATATTTATGAAAGTGAGTGCATACCTCATGAACCTTGTTTAATTTCGAATACGTTTTATGAGGAATTCAAAATATTGGGGGTAAATAAATAGATCTAATGCAGTATTTGGCTGACACATGACTTGGTTGTGGTATGTAGCTGTGCTTTCATTAGTCATTCATTAGCAGAACATATGCTGAACTTTGGCAACCCTAAGGATTCAGCTTAGAAGCTTAGGCGATCAGATATGGTCTGTTTACGACCTAGTGCTAGAGTTTATGGATATAATAAACCTTATATTGTAATGTATGTGCGTTACATCAGGATGAGTAGACATCAGTTGTGAAAATTAGTTTATTTTTTAAACAAATATTAATTTTTGTACAATTTAAAATGCCATCACTTTCTTTTCTTTTTCGGCTTTAGAGATTTTCTAACTTTTCCTCCTCATCCTGCCATAAAACTCTCTTTGGCAATATTTGGGGTTTTTCTTATGGAAAAATTGTTGTTTCCATTCTGTTTTTACTTTGCACGCTTTGAAAATTTGTAAACACTTGGTGGATGGAAAAGCCAGTATTGCTATGGTAACACACTTGTGTAACGTTTGATTGGGTTACATTTAGTGTGCGTAAAGGGAGATTTTATTTTTTATTTTACTTATCAGACTGCCGACTGTTTGGTGTAAATATAAACAGTTCGATTCGAATTATTTCATTTGGATCGGCGAAGATCATCACAAACATGTAACTAGTGAAAGTGCTGGTTAGAGTCAGATATTTATTTACGCTGAGTCAAGTGATGGGGTGCATAGGCCTGGTATAGGGAGTCACACACACACACACACACACACTTAAAGGCATGAAGAGAGTATCACGAAAACACATTGAAATAGTTGCATTCGCTAGACTTTGAAAAGGGAAAATATTGGATAATGGACAGGAAGGTTCAGGGTTCAAATCCCACCTCTGCTCAACTGTTGGGCTCAACCTACAATTCCTGGGAGTGTAAGATCAGAGTTAAATTACTCTGGTTAAGAACCTCTGCTAAATAGCTAGATGTGATGTTGTGATGTGATGTGATGTGTTGTGTTGTTGTCCACTACATGACAATAAAACGGTTGTCAGATCATTACAATTTCTTTATATAACCCAAAAACCTTGAAAATGTATTTAATATTAAAAAAGATGTTTAGTATGGCTTGGGTATCAGCAGTGAGATCAGCATATGCCTATCATGCTTTGTAGCAGAAATATGTGTGTATGGTAACCAAAGTAACGAATTAGATCTGCTGGCAGCTTTAAGTACTGCTGCTGTACTGTTTTTTTTTTTTTGTGTTTCAAAAAGGGTGCATTTTATTAACTGACTTTCATTGTCGACTGTATGCTGGGCAAGAATTTGTTTTTCTCCATTAGACTGAAATGTGTTCACCAGTTACTGTAGCTGTGGTACTGAAAGTTTAAACGGGTTATTAGGGATGGACGATATGACCCTAAAAAAAAAAGTATATATATTTGGCGCTGTATTTCAACAGCTTACAATTGCCACAAATCCCACTTTCTGTCATATGTTACTGTGCCTATGAGTCGTGTAATGGAAGTATTCCATACTCTGTGTCTAAAAAAATTATGCCGGTATTATAACGAATGATATGGTACGATATGGCACACCCCTACGGGGTACCCCTATTGGGACTTCTTTAGTTCTTATGATTTCTCTGTGTAGGCAGATGATGGATAGGTTTGGATATTAAAACCCAGTTTAATAGCCAAACTGGGTACCCGTTAAAACATGTAAATTTCACTTTTCAGTTCCCGTTGAAGCATCTTACAGCGTACGTCGTCACGTAGTCACTCCAGGTCGATGGCTCCTCATGAGCACTCAACCATGACAAAACATCTCAGACACCAGTATGATGCTGAGCTTCAGCAGTTTATCAGGTTCGACCAACTGCTGCATTATCTGGGGGGATCTAAAGCATGAAGAAAGCTTAAAACGGCTTCATGTTGTACAAAAACAAAACTTCTCTCACTTAGTACTGGTTATAAGTAATCTCTACTGCTGAAATGATGAACCTGTGATCCAAAGCGGAAGGAACCATTTTTACACGAAGCTTTTTTTAAGCATCCCATGTGAAATGCTTAATGTAAAAATGATTAGTGTTTCTTTGGACCACGGATTCATTTTTTTGCATATAGTAGGTTGAAATTGGAAGAAAAAGCTTAACAAGCAAGTGATTACTTTTGAAGTTGGTAAATACAAATTTAGTCTGTTTTTTAAGCCTATTTTTTCGGCATTTTGAAATGGAAACTTGCCATCGATGAGCAGAATCAGAATCGATGAAACGCAAACCCTAGGAACACTATCCAGCAACAATGGAGACATTTTAACGGCTCTGATGTCGTCATATGAAGAAACCTTGCTTAAATATTTTTAATCCACTGCTCACACAATGCAGGGGATTTTTCATTATGAGGGATTTAATCTGGAAATATGCTCTCATTTTTGTCAGCAGTGCAGTTGTAAGTCGTAATGATTCCAAGATGAAACCTGTTTGTTTCCTGCAGTACTTGGTGAATCTCTGTTCGATTAAAATATCACCACTCCACTGCAAGATGAAACTGAAAACTGGGAATCCAAGCGGTTTTAAAAGAATATTGTGTCAGTAGTGCGTGCGTTGCATTTTGCTGAAGACAAAAGCCAGAGCTTTACTCATACATTAATCTCTGTCAAACCTGTTAAACGGGGCTTAAATTGGCTGATTGGACACGGCTTCCTTCAAAGTTCACTTCGCCCAAGCTGCCACTGTTGGGTCCTTCAGGAAAACCCGTAACCTTTAGCTGCTCAGAGCATTTGGTACGTTGCTCTGAGTAATGTCTGCTAAATGCTGTAATCGTGCAGAGCCATCTAGTTTAATGAGCAACATCTTTCATCATGGTAGCCTAATAGCCTGAGGGTCTGAATGTCACATAGACTCACGTTCCGAATTCATTCATCCATTATCCTCCGCTTAATCCACACGGGGTCGTGGACCAGCCGGTGCCCACCCGGAAACTCTGGGTGCAAGGGCAGGAAAATCGTAGGGCGCACACACACAGTCATGCACACAGTCACACACTAAGGGCCACTTTAGAGACACCAATTAACCTAACACGCTTGTCTTTGGACTGTAAGAGGAAACCGGAGTAAACCCATGCAGACACGGGGAGGACATGCAGACTCCACACAGAAAGGACCCAGGCCGCTCCACCCTGGGTATGAAACCGGGACCTTGTTGCTTGAGGCGGCGGTGCTACCCACCGAGCCCCCGTGTCGCCCTTGGTTCTGAATTATGTTTGTTCATTCTACAGATGCCCTCCTGATTTGACGACAAATATAATTCCTGTTTTGCCTGAGCTCCGGTTACTTAAATCAGAAAGCTATTGAGCACACCTGACATGCTTAGTTTAAATGGCATGCTGCATCAAGCTGCTACTCACTCATGCATGCTGGTGTGCTGCGGTCACTGGATCTCGTGCATCAGACGGGAATGGCAGTTGCGCAGATGTCACCGGGGTCTCTGCTGACTCAACATGGCATCTGCTGCGTTTGGAGCCTGCGAGGCAGAGCGAGAGCTTAAAAACGAGCACGTCTAGCCGGGTGACGCCGTAGCTTCTTGACTATAATAACTGCATTGTTAGAGAACGTGATGTCACTGTATCAGTCTGCCCTTTCAATCATTCATGATGTTGCCCGATGACTGATGTGAAGGTGCCTGCTTAATATTCTGCTGCATCAGTGGAAAGACTTTGAGCCATCCTGCCAAGAAGAACCACACGATGCCAAGCGGCATGCGACGTCCTGGAAATATTTTTGGCACCATTACTTATCATGGTGGAGTGTGTAATCAGGTGCGTCGTGAGCAGGCTCTCAAGTGGCCCCTTTTTATAGGGATTAGTCCTAAATTTGAAGCAGCCGTGGATGGATTTGGGTGTTGCACTGACCCAGTTTTCATATGGTCTTACCTAAATTAGTGTGTTTTAAGTAGAAAGGACTTTCTGTAACTCATCTATTTATGTAACTCTCGAGGACTGCAGTTAAGACTGGTTACGGTGACGTTGCCTGGGTTACTGAAATTTCTAAATTGGTCAAGAAGCAATTACAATACGTCCAAAACTCTGTGCGCTACTTCTAAGTGGGAGCAGCTATTTTAAGCACATCCATTACTAACAGGTGCATGAAATCAGGCAGGCTTAACAGACGAAGACTGTTTAGAGTCGGAGTGTTTTGATATGCACTTAATAATCTGATTACTGCAGAAAATCAGTTCTGAAATTTTGACCTTGAAGTTGGACATCTGTTCTTTTTTTTGTTTGTTTGTTTGTTTATTTGGCTTCTTTCTCTCTCTCTCTCTCTCTCTCTCTCTCTATCTCTCTCTCTCTCTTTCTCTCCCTGTCACTCTTTCTCTCTCTCTCTTAGTAAGTTCACCCAGATGAAGAAGAGACCCGCCTCGGCCGTGGGCTACAAGCGGCCAATCAGCCAATACGCTCGAGCTGCCATAGCGATGGGATCTCACTCTAGATACAGGGTACGCTTTTAGCCTTGCCAGAATCTGTAAAGCTGGAGAGTGTAGGAGTTACTGGGTTTACTGTCATAAGGCTGATTTTTCAGCTGTTTTCGGCATGCTTTTTTTTTCTTCAGGCTGAAAACATCGTGCTTCTGGAGCTGGATATGACTCCGCCCACGCTGTTTCAAATAGACTTCTCAAAGGCGGAGTCAGAGGCGGAGCCGGGCCAAGACGCCTTTTTGGACAACGCTTTATACAGAGAGAGAGCAGCAGCGAATCGGGTCAGGAAATCAGAATCGTGGTGAGTAGTAAAGCCATTAAGCATGTAAATTGTATGAATGAGTTCCAGATCCCCCCAAAAATCCCCCTGTATAAGTTATACTACGCTTTAATGGAGTTGTTTTGTACAGGAATTTAGGTACATTAACCTAATTCATTAACACAAAGTTTATTTTATATCCTGCATATATATATATAGTACTGAGAATCATGGATTGATGGAAAATGAAAAGAAAAACACTTGCTCTATTGATGAACTAACTGCAGCCTGTTCTGGAGGATTCCGTTCCTGCTTTCCTATTGGTTGGCTCTTATAAACTAATATTTTTTTTTCATAATAGAGTACTGTTCATGTAAAAATAAAGAGAAACGCGGACACACACAGCGGAGATCTGCACTGAGAGAGCTATTGTGAATCTGAATCACTGTGTAATCAGTCGTGAATCAA
>JAYJMA010046972.1:0-11079 GCA_036873895.1 Parotocinclus cabessadecuia
TGTGTGTGTGTGTGTGTGTGTGTGTGTGTGTGTGTGTTTGTTTCTGAGAGAGAGAGAGAGAGAGAGAGAGAGAGAGAGAGAGAGAGAGAGAGTGTGAGAGTGTGAGAGAAAAAGTAAGTGTGTGTGTGTGTGTGTGTGTGTGAGAGAGACAGGTGGTACAAGTCCATGTGCGCTTGTACACACATATATACTCGTGGGAGTGAGTGCGAGCGAACAACTCTAGCGCAAGTCACACAATGCGAGAGGTAATACTCTTTATACCGTGTGCGCGAGCTTACTCAAAAGTGAGAGGAAACACAACTACGGAATGCGGCGGCTTCTCTGTTTTCTACCCGCCCAACCCACCGCGCTTTATATGAGCTAAATCATCCCGTGACTCACTCACAACCGAGTCCTGACGTCGTTCCTTCTTTAGTCTTGCTTTATTATTATTATTATTATTATTTTTTTTTTATTTTTCAAAATACCATTTTTATAGCTGACCCTTATTTTTGCGAAACGATTCGTGAACGACCGTTTCAGTCAAGCCTGTCCAAATTAAAACGATCAACGTTTGGGGAATTCAGAAGCCTTGAATGCGCGATCATGTCACAGTTCTTGGTCTTGTACTTGACCCCTTTGAAGCTCAGTTCGACCTGAGGAACAAAAAGTTTAAAGGTACAAAAGTGGAAGACTGTAATAATATCACACTCCTTTAAAACAAGACCCTGTTCATCCTTAAATGTATCAAGCACCTCTTGATAGTAAAAGTACTTTCTTTTTTGTTCTGTGTACCCCTAAAGAGCTGATATGTCATTGAATATTGATCATTGGTTATTGCTGTCTCCTGGTTGGTTCTCGTAGTGATGTGGCATGCTTTGTAAATAAGACTTGGGCCATTTCGGATGAGTGCAGAAAAATAAAGGAGCACTGTTTCGTACTGGATGTGAAAGTGTGATTTATTTATTTTTTTCCCCTCTGGTTTGTCAACCTTGAGCCTCATTTGTAACCTTCGTAAAAATGGGTATAAAGGTTAAATAAAGCGTCTGCCCCGGGAAATTGGGTGTGTACTAGAGGGTGACACGGAAGTGGATTTTCATTCCTGTCCCATCCCACTCCCACAGAAAATAATCTTGTCCCATCCCAATCCCGGGTCGAAATTAAAAAAAAATTCCTATCCTGTCCCACTCCTGGTAAAATGACTCTCACTCATGTACCGCTCCCATTTCTCCTACTTAGAAATACAATTAAATTTAATTTGATCCCCATTTATTTGTGGTAATATAAGGAGACATTTTATGCCATAATTAAAAAAAAATCCTTCACTAAAGTCCACAAAACATAAATAATACACGACCTGTGTTCCCTATAGTTTTTCCTATGGAGGACCAGCTGCCAAGTCCCTGTTGAATAAACCCAAACATCACATATAGTTGCATTTTACTCATTTATTGAGCAGTTATGGAGCCCTTCCTCAACTGACTCGTGGGCAATTCTTAAACGGGAGATTTACAGGGAAGGAAAACGGTACACCTCTCTAAACAGTGTCTGGGAGCCTGTGGTTACAAAAAGTTGATCATCGACTGATCAAGAAACTGACAGACTCCATGAATGGAAGGTTTGTCACTGTTATTTAGAGGAAGGGGGGCTATGTTGGTCACTGATCTTTTTTTATGTGTCAGGAATGCTTATTGGAAATATTTGCGTTGATTGTTTATGATTCTCACTTGAAGAGATGAAAATAAAAAAGGGACGTGTGAAAATGTGTGTTTTTCATTTAGCTGTATAACAATTGTGCACATACAGATTTTCTCTAAAGAAAGCCCAAACTTCACTTTTACTTTCTGAAACATTCACGTTTGAGGTTTATTGACATTTTGGATTGTAGTTTGTGATTAATGAAAATAATCCTCAAAAATAAGACTTGCCTAATAATTGTGCGCACGGTGTATATTGCCAAAAGTATTTGCTCACCTGTCCAAATAATCTGAATCAGGTGTTCCAATCAGGTGGTCACAGGGGTATAAAATGAAGCACCTGGGCATGCAAACTGTTTTTACAAACTTTTGTCAAAAAATGGGTCGCTCTCAGAAGCTCAGTGAACTCCAGCGTGGAACTGTGATAGGTTGCCACCTGTGCAACAAATCCAGTTGTGAGATGTATATTCTATGTATAATTTATTTTCTATTAAATTTTCCACAGTCATCTGTCAGCTGTATTACAAGAAAATGGAAGTGTTTGGGAAGGACAGCAACTCAGCCACGAAGTGGTAGGTCGCCCAGCTTTCTGCAGAGTCAATCACGACAGACCTCCAAACCTCATGTGGCCTTCAGATTAGCTCAAGATATCGAATGCTATAAATTAGGAATGGGATGTCACTTAAGCTCATATGTGAGTCTAGGCAGGTGAGCAAATACTTTTTGCAATATAGCGTATCTGATTTTGCCTTGCACCCTGTGCTGACGGTCTCACTTTATTCATTGCTTCTGCACAGCCCCTGGGACGATTATGGACGTTTTATGCCAACTTAAAACTGGAAAAGTGCATTGCTGCTGTATTGTGTTAAATCTGCATATCACCTCAAAGGTCAGGTGCTGTTTTTGTGGTGATGTGAGTCGTACCCAAGTTTTAGAGAAATGAGACGCACTGCTACACTGCCAAAGTTAGGGGATATTTTATTGTTAATATTTCAATATTCATGTCCCCTAATTTTTTATAACTGAGGCATAGGACATACTTTAATTGTGTAAACGAGCATAAATGACTATATTATTTCGTCCCACAAATCTCAATTCTAAATCTTTTATTAGTATCATTATATATCGTTCACAGCAATGGGCACAAGGGCAGGAACAAACCCTAGATCGCAGCGTGCGCACGCGCACACAGTCACACCGTAATCGCTACTTTTTGAGACACCTATTAACCTGACACTCCTCTGTGGGAGGAAACCAGAGTACCCGGAGTAAACCCACGCAGACATTTACAGTTCTTTCTGCACCGCTCGCAAAAATTAGGGAAAGTTTAATTATGGGCTGTTTAATTTTGAACTTTTTGTATGCAGTGTAGTCTCATGTGTTAATGTAAAGTTTGCAGTTCAAGGTTCTACTACAGAACCTCAGAGTCACCACTGGCTGTTTTAGACCTTAATGTCTAAACAAATTACAGTATATTTCTACAAAATAATATGTTGGGAGCACAATAAGCTTAAAATAGAATTGAATTAAAATTTTCTGGCAGCCCCAAGCCTACGGTCTCGTTACAGCCTTTTTACTCCGGCATAACCATGGACAGTCTGTTGTGGGTCCTAGAAGTTCCTGGTCCACGTCAAGGCAGGATTTGTGATGATGATGAGAAAAGAGACAAGATGGTTTTATACGGACTGCCAGTCGTTTTGACTCGTTTTACCGCATAACATGCCGACGTTGGATTTAATTTCTGCCTTTTGATACGGCCAACATCCTGGTGATAAGGTAACCGAAATAACCATTTCACATCTAATGGGTATGAAAGCTGTTTTTCCCTCCTACCCGTTTTCGAACAAGTCCCGCCTTCTCGCCTCAGATTGGATGGGAAAGCTTGGTTTCTTCGTTTTAATTGGACGGTTTTGCTGTCTATTGAGCAACCTGATCGTCTGAGCGAGCAGGGAACCAATCAACAGACAGGAAGGCGGGTTTGTACGAATATGGTTGGGAAAAATCGCGAGAGCGTATTTGGCTTGATTTTTTTTTCCTATTTTCTTTGTTATTCCTGAAAATAAACAAAATACAGAACGTAAAGGCGTTATGTTTAAATTTAAGCTAGTTGTCACGAGTGAACACGGTATAAAGTCTGCCGCCAGGCTTGTTAAGCATAATGAGTGTCTGAAACGTTAAGTTGTTGCACTTAGTCTCGTGCCAACAAAATAAATAAATACCAAATTAAAACCAATACACAGAGCTCATAAGGCCACTGACCACTGGAAATTATTTTTGCGGCATCACTCTCAAAAGTCAATGGCAAGTTATGCCCTACATGAACAAACCGTGTTAGCAACGAGTAATAAAACAGCAGGGACTGGAATTTGGGTCCCAGTGGTGCCATCCGGCTGGGTCAGGTGTCCCGTGCAGCAAATGGCTTAACAAAATCCCATATTTTCGATATATAACCTTTAAATGCCATTCCTTCAGATCACAAGATGTCCTGGTTCAATGATCTAGCTGGCCGGGCCGAGGACTTCTTGAACAAAGTGGACCAGGGGGCGGCCACTGCTCTTACCAAACATTCAACTCGTAAATCCTCAACCTCCTATGACCCAGCGGAACCAGACCTGATGCCCTACGATGCTTCCCATGGATACAGCAACCACGGAACTTCCAGCTTCATCTCCACGGCCGCTGACAACATCAAGAAATCCAACTCCACCTTGCTAGCTGGCACTGCTAATGTGAGCGGGACCAGTCCTCTGGGATCGGGCAGCAGCGTCGGTGCGGTGAAAGCCTCTTCCAATTTTGTGAGGCCGAAAAAGCCTGAAGTGGACGATGACCTGCTGTTTGACTTCCTGAACAGCTCGGATCCGCCACAGGTCGAAAGGGGGGAGGTGAGGAGAGAGGCAGCATCTCGAATGATGGGTTTACCTGAAGGGTCATCTCTGGTACAGGTGTCGGCTTCGTCAGCCTCTGCTACTCCTTCCTCCACAAAGGGTCTGTCCCGAAACTCCAGTGTCAGCTCACTCGCTACAAGTACACACAGCGCCAAAGCAGAGGATGGCTCCACTCGTGATGGGACCCAAGGTAACAAACTGGGGTCATCTATGTGATTTTAGGCTGTTTAAATGCCAAGTGGGTGTCAGTAAACCTAAATGGGGTGCTTGGGTTTCTATCTGTTACCACCTAAATATTGTAAGTAAATCGTTCAGCAGTTATTTCCAGCAGTATAAAATCGGTTTATCTCCGTCACATCAGGTGATACTCCAGA
The DNA here is from genome assembly GCA_036873895.1 of Parotocinclus cabessadecuia. Lineage (NCBI taxonomy): Eukaryota > Metazoa > Chordata > Actinopteri > Siluriformes > Loricariidae > Parotocinclus > Parotocinclus cabessadecuia. Next base: position 4,936 of record JAYJMA010046972.1, read on the forward strand.
CAGCTCAGACTCAGGTCTGCTAGCCCGCTCAGAGACCCCAGCAGCAGTAGAGACGAACACCGCTCAGGAGGAGCAGCTCAGCCAGGTTGTGTCTGGTTTGCGCTTGGAGAATCAGCTTCTGCGCAGTGAGGTCTCCTCACTCAATCAGGAGATGGCCTCACTTGTCCAGAGGGCCAAGAACACTCAGGACGGTACGACACCTCACAGTTTATAAAGGGAGTAGTCTGTACAGGTGTGTGTCACCTAATGACCTAGATACGTTTCATGACAGTGCAGGATATGTGATCTGGATGCTGTCAGAAGGCCATATTCTAAATGTTCTTAGCACTGCTATACAAGATACTGCAGTGTTTCCCATTGATGTTTGAATAGAGTGTGGCTGTGTGAGAGTATGGGTGCGATGTGAAAATGCTCACTTGTTTAATGCAGTTGTTTTTTTTCCCCCTTGTCCCCACCTCCATCAAAACAAATAGAAACAAATTCTCAGAGAGATACTAATCTGCAACTTTCTGCACCTGCCGTCCAGATGTTGCTCAGAATATGTGCTTAACAAAGCTTTAACAGAACTATGTGCCATTACAGCATTGTGAGGCACATACCTGTATTTGTACCTGTCTGTCAAGGTGAAGTGGGAGGAGCCTCTGTGTCTGTCAGTTCTGGTCACTGGGTGTTTGGTTTTTAATAGTTGGTTTATATACTATCTCATCCCCTCATGATCTCCTCAGAGTTGAACCAGGTCCGGTCTCGCGCTGACAAATGGAACACAGAGCAGAGCCGCTCGGACCGGGTAATCAGGGAGCTACGGGCCCAGGTCGATGACATTACACAGGCTCTGTCTGCAAAGGACTCTCAGCTAGCCGTGTTAAGGGTGCGACTGGACGAGGCTGATCAGTTGCTGAAGGCTCGGAGCTCAGCACTGGAAGAGGCTCAAAGTGAGAGGAGCAGGTACGTCAACACAGACCGGACGGGTGGGGTTTTCTGATGGACCACCATGTGGCTTTGGCACTTAATGGTCTGTCTTAAACCTCAAAAACTGAAGTAAATTAATACTGTTTACAATCTCAAGCAGCCAGACTTAGTATCTCACAAAAGTACATCCTTCACATTTTTGAAAATGCACTGCTCACAAAAATTAGGCGATATTTTGGAAATTTTTTTTTTTTAAATTAAATTAAACGAGAACATCAGAAACGCAAATAATTTTTAGGGCACAGCACATTTTTACAGTGACTGTACACTAATAACTTACATTGTATCAAAGTGCCATATGCTTAGTGCTGTTTCATAAAATTAGTGAGTGAATGAATGAAATAGTTACCAAAATGTGAGGGGGGTGTACTCACTTTTGGGAGATAGTCTATGTAGTTGAAGTAATCAGTAATCAGTGCAGTTGATGTTCGGTGGGGTGGGGTGCAGTTTTTTTGGAGTTCAGTTAGCAGTCTTGGAGCCAACGCTGCATTGTTTCGCGGTTGGGATTTGACAGGATCCTCCAGGACCACAGCGAGGGGAACAGTCTGCACTCGCAGGCTCTGCAAACGCTGCAGGAACGGGTCCGAGAGACCGAGACGACTCTTAAGAGAGAGCAGGACAGCTACAGACAGATGCAGGTTAGAACACTGTTGGTTAGTTTTTCTAAAGTCTTCTTGATCGTTTCCCTGTTATTTTTCTTACTGTAATTATATCTGATTAAATGATCTCTAACGACCTTAGTGCTGTTTTTAAGTATTATAAGTAAGAATTTTTGGTAGTCAGCTGAAATGTGTGTTGCTGAAATGGCCACTGATGCCAATAGTGATCTTAAATAAACTAAATAAACAAACATCCAGTTATCTTCAATTCAAACTCTCAGGTCTAGTGAGATACTTCAGTGGTTTTTGAGTACAGATATGTAGTACCTAATTCTTAGATAGGGATCCTCCCACAGTCCCATCATGTCCATATGAGGTCTGTAAATCGATTTGAGGTCGATGTGAGTCAGTTTAAAAAATCTGCAAGTCTCAGTATGTTGTACAAAGGTAAAAAAAGGGATGAAAAGTGGGAGGTTAAACAGCTGTTTGTGCTTTTTGGACTGATTTAACACATCTCAATGGCAAAGAACCACAACTTAAGACCGTCTTATCCCACTGTCGTTGAATTTCAGTTACGTTTGGGTAGCAGATTTGAAAATAACAATCGTTCCCTGTCTTCCCGTCCAAAGCCAAACTCTTATCCACATAAAGAAAATGAATTCCCAGTTCCTTTTGTCCGACACAATTATAAGCTACCCTATGAGCAGTACTATGTACTTACTAACATTAATCTTTATTATTCTGCAACAAGAGCGAGTTCTCAGCACGTCTGGCGAAAACGGAGGCCGAGCGTCAGGCGTTGGCTGAATCCGTGACGACTGCCGAGCGCAAAGCGGCCGAGGAGAGACAGAGAGCCGAGGAGCTCCAGCAGCAGGTCAAAAGCGCCCGGACGGCTGCAGACTATGCCAAACAGGAACTGCATGACTACAAAAATAAGGCCTCACGCATATTACAGGTCTGCTCCAGCACGTCAGTCAGAGATATCTCACAGTTTGTTATTTATTATTGTTATTAGGTGTGCATGATATCACATAATTACATCATCCTCTGGTACGACCATGATTTTGTCCAATGAATTGTCCAATGTTCACTCAGAGTACAGAAAAGGATGAGATGCACAGCAGTAATATAGTTGGTAAGGGGTCGGACCCCCCTTTTGCTTTCAGAACTGCTTCAGTACTTTGCCTTAGCTTCAACAAGGTGGAGGAAATAGTCCTCTGAGCTTTTGGTGCTACAGCTGCTGCAGAAATGTCGGCTGCACATCCATGGAGCGAATCTCTTTATCCTATTGTCCTCTGTGAACCCCAGTCCAAGGAGAAGCTGATCAACAGTCTGAAGGAGGGCTCGGCCCTGGAGGCGCTGGACGCCGGCGGAGCTGCAGAAGTGGAGCTGGAGGAGTTGCGGCACGAGAAGGAAATGCAGAGAGAGGAGATTCAGAAAATGCAGGCCCAGATTCAGAGCCTTCGCTCTGAGATACAGGTACAGGCTGTGAAAATGACTCGCACGCCCTTGAATTCCATTGAGAAGAAAGTAGGATTGCAAACTTTGTGATTGCTCCGTGAACTGGCTAGCTAGCTAATTTTTGTTATCCGCTTAATCCTGGTCACGGTCGTGGGAAAGCCAGTGCTTAGTCGGCATCACAAGGCAGGAACAACCCTAGAAGGAGAACCAGTCCATCTTAGAGTATACACACACTCCCTTACACAGTAAGGGTACATCAGAAACACTATATATATCTTAGTAACATAATATGCATGTCTTAGGACTGTTGGAGGAAGCCGGAGTACCCAGAGTAAACCCACGCTGACACCAATGAGCACTTGGTCGAACAGTGATCATATCTAATCTGAGCACTCTTCACACTCAGCGTGTTACCCACATAACGTGCAGCATAGCTTTCTGTCCTGCAGGAACTGGAGAGCCAGGCCGTGGTGGAGGCAGAGAACTGGAGAGAACAGCAGCTGCTACTACAGGAACAATACACACAGCAGAGCAGAGCCAAGCAAGAGGTGGAGGCAGAACTGGAGCGCTGTAAACAGGTACAGTGTACAGCGCTTGCTTGTTTGTTTCTGGGGCGTTTGCTTATGTGTACGCTTGAAGAGAAAATTCATAGCACGAGATCGTAAAGAGTAGTTCCAGATCCATTGTTTGGACACAAGTAAGAGTTGAGAAGAATTGGAGATCAAATGAAGTCACCCTAGAGGAAGACATGAAAGGCAGACCGTCAGAACTCTAAAATGTATGGGGAGATTGGCGTAATAATTCAGCGACCATAGAATCAAGCATACGAAAAGGTCACGAGTCAACAAGAGAGGACCTAGGGGTGATTAGAGCAGATCTCATTACCTCCTGCTGTAACAAAGTACAGTTGCAGTCTCTGATTAATACAATACACTTATGCTTAGGCCAGACTTTTTTCATTGCTTGTTTAGCGGATCCGCCGACGATCATATTTGAAGAATAAAAAAACAAAACAAATAAACTTTTATTAATTTTTTTTTTTTTTTTGGGGGGGGATTTCTCAGATCCGCCCCAGCACCAATGGTTGAAATTTTCCTCTCTCCTCAGTAGGTTCTTAAGTAGGGACATTCGAGGAACAAGCAATTATAAAAGTCTGGCCTTAGTTGCATTATTTAAGCTAATAGAAAATACTGCTATAGCATTTACATCCGACTTTCTCTATATGTTAGCAGTTAGTTCCTGTTGATGTAATTTGTGCACGTTCCCATACCTAGTGGTGAAAGAAACAAGAATTTCTGAAATGCTAATTCATCCCGATTCATTGAATCAGTTCCTTGTGTAATTCAGAGTTTCAAAAAGCACCTTGGTGACATCTGCTGGCCAGATCTGTGCAACTACCTCTTCAAAACCTTATTTAATTAGAATTTTAGAATTTGAACTTAAATTATTCTTAAATTAAGCTTTTGGCATTTTGTTATTCTTGTATTATCAAGTTACCACTGGATTAATATGGGTTTTGTGATAAGACCGTGACTACGCCAGTGTTTACAAATAAAAGTATTACTAATTTCACCGGAAACAAGTAGTAAGTCTGTGACACAATGTTGTAGAAACTCTGAATCATTTGACTCACTTACATTGAAAAATTATTCAGCGTTTTGAAGCGATCAGACTTTTTGCAAATGCGTTAAATTGATTCAAGCGAATCAAGCAATTTGATTTTAAACATGAATGATCTGCTTTTCTTAATTAAAACAATTACAGGGTTGTTGGGTGTTCGTAGAATTTGAATTAAATATGAAATACAATTGGCTGTTGTTCTTTTGCTTTCTAGTATGTGCAGATTAATATGGGTTTTAGGGAGTAACTTGCAAATCAAGTCGTGATTAATATGATTACTTTTTCCGCAAATTACATTTTGGAAGAAGTCATTAGACATTTGTAATGGGTTGCTTTTTTGAGTAACCGCTCCAATACTGGTATTGAGGAGTATCTTGCGTTGCTTGCTCTATATTTTCTGTTCTCTTTAGGGGTCACAGGAGTAATTAAGAATGGATTTATCAAATGTAATCCCGTAGCTGACTGAATGTACTTTAATGTGCTTGTGTGACAGGAGTTGCGTTATGTGGAGGAGGAACAGCATCGCACTAAGGGCACACTGCAGAGTCGCATCAAAGACAGAGAAGATGAGATCCAGAAACTCAGGAACCAGGTGACCGTCAGCTCTCTCACACATATACACATGCACACACACTCACGACTTTAACGTTTGCTCTCGAGTAATAGCTATCAGATGTGCTGAATTGAGCCTCCTGCCCCTCCTCTCTTTAGCTGACCAATAAGACGCTGAGCAGCAGCCAGGTGGAGCTGGAGGGTCGTCTGCATCAGCTGACTGAGACCCTGATCCAGAAGCAGACCATGCTGGAAGCTCTGAGCACGGAGAAGAACTCGCTCGTCTTCCAGCTGGAGAGACTGGAGCAGCAGCTTAAGAGCACACAGGGTGGCCAGAGCGGTGGTGCGCACGTCAATATGGTCGCCGTGGATGGACCAGGTCAGCATTCGCCCATTAGAATCCTTCACTGTCGCAAGGTCCGGGTCCTCAGGGACAGCTCAGGAGCTCACCTTTACTCTTACACCTTTATGTTTAGACTTTCAGAGAGGAGTGAGGTGAGGGGTGTAGGGAGAAACATGACGTGATTTGGAATGTGGTTCCATCCATGTTGTCCATGTGTCCTACACTGCTCACAATAAAATCCCACAAGAACTGCTGGATAATCTGATCCTGTCCATGCCCCTTCACTGTCAGCCTGTTTTGGCACTTTAGGGTGACCATACGCCCCACTGAAGGGTCAATGTGGGGGCACTCTCGTCCAGTTTGACATGCTTCTGTTCACCCTCACGAATATATCACTTACTGCTCAGTCACCTTAATTGAGTTTGCATCTCATTTGCGTAATAAAAACAACTTTCTTTGACTTTCCATTGGCTTTTCTGACTATCTTGTTTAATAAATAAAATCAAATGTGTCTTTTTTATCGCTTCAAATTCATTTTGAAATATCCCCTTATTTTTGTGAGCAGTGTAGAAACAAGCAGAGTAAGAAGAGCGCCATCTT
>JAYJMA010046983.1:0-24807 GCA_036873895.1 Parotocinclus cabessadecuia
CGATCTACATTTTTGCAAATTTATTAAAAATGAAAAACAAAAATATCACATGGTCATAAGTATTCAGATCCTTTGCTCAGTATTTAGTAGAAACATCATTTTGAGCTAATACAGCCAGGAGTCTTCTTGGGAATGATGCAACAACTTTTTCACACCTTGATTTGGGGATTTTCTGGCATTCTTCCTTGCAGATCCTCCTCTAAAGCACAACCTATATCTAACATCAACATGTCCATCTGTGTCAGAAACAGCATACTAAACTACACTCCTCACAAAAATTATGGGATAATTCATTGTGGAACGTTTAATTTTGAAATATAGCCATGTCCGGTCAACGTCCCCTGTTATACTGAACTTAATACGGACGCTAAACGACTCATACCCGTATAGACAAATGTTAAGAGAAAGGGAGCCGCTTGTTTTGGTTGAGACAAATATATAATCTTTTACAGTTGTGTAGATGTACATTTCGTAGCTGTATATAAGTCATTCAAAGCGTACCTAAACTAAACGGACTTCTAAGACGCACGCCATGTTTCTGACGAGCAAGCATGCAAGTAACAAAAAAACAAGTCGTTTGTAAGCCAGCAAACAACTTACCAGATTAGATGTTACTTTAGAGCATTTAAGTGCTAAAACCAGTGTGGGCAGATAACAGTTAGTATAGCTGCCTCGTTTGCGAATGTTTTGAATAAAGCGGCTTCGTTTGTGGCCACGTGACCACTCAGCGCGGTTTTTTTTCGTCGGCTTTGAGAAACCTACCGTAAACCATATTCTAAAGTCGCCTGTAGGTTTAACACTGTCAAAATAATAACAGTTAAATGTGCAACATCAAGTCGTAAATTAGGGGTTACATAGATATCACTATTATATATTTTACATTCGTCACATTCAATAATTCGACATCCATAAAATAGATTTAGAACATAGTCATTAATATGAGTCGCCTGTTGATATTGTATTAACCGGTAAACAATCCTATAAACTATTGTCGTGTTCGAATTGCCATCATACTCCCTATTCCTTACAAACTACAAAGTCACAATGTGCGCCCTGAACCCCACCCCTACGTAACTATTTTATAGTCTCACAGTTCTACAGTTGCGTAATTCTTAAAAGTGCCCTGCAAATGTACACCAGTCATGGTTTATAAATTGATAAAGTGCCCTATGTAGTGCACTATATAGTGAATAGAGTGCAATTATGGACACACATCATGGCAAAACGTACCGCACAGGAAGAGGATCAGAAATGTCACGACTTTCCAAATGTATGCTGCAGTGCTGTTATTGAAGGTGTATATTTAATGTAAACAGCAGTGTTTGGATCAGTGCTGAATGCAGAAATGACGGCCGCAGCATCCCGGACATCGGCAGTAGGAGGGCAGTTGTCGCTTGTGTCGCGGTTCCGTGGTGCTCTGTGTGGGGCTGTACTCGGAGATTGTGTAGGAGGAGAGTTTGAGGGGGCTGAAGATGTTCCTCTGGACCGAGTTCTTCAACACCTAAGAGGACTAGAGCAGGACACACGAGGAGATGGTTAGTAACATAGCTACCCCAAAGCCAAACACATGGAAAATGTCACCCCTCTATTATGCTGGATCACAGCTGTCTACACTAGGCAGTGATAGATTGACCTGATCTAGCATCATTACAAGGATACTAAGGTGGTTTAACTTAGTCTTTATCCAGAATATATAGTACATTGGTGATTACCACATCTAATCACAGAATGCTTAATCTAAAGGTAAATCTCTTTTAAAAGTACCCTGAGGCCAAATTGTGAATTGAAAATTCCAGTTAAATGTAATTATATGGTGCTTGTCACTGCACTAATAATTTTATTCTCAAAGCAGTTTTACTATTTAAGCCCACAGCCAAAACTGAGCAATCCCTAAATGTAATATGACTCAGAATGGGATCCAGCGTTCTTGGGCAGCCTAGATTGTATGTGCAATAATGAAACTTAGAGGACAAATGTAAGGAATATTGAATACAACACAAACTGTAATAAACGAGAGAGGGTGCCATATTATAGAGGACATACAACTGTATAATAGTAATAATAATACATACAAAATAACTATTATAAAATAGAGAACAAGAGTAGGCCTAAGTCTCAGTAAACAGGGTCACTGGGTTCCTGTGTCCTCAGGAAACATGTTTTGTTTGTCGTGGCATGCTAAGTCAACAGGAGCAGGGAATGGGAACTTTAGGCCCTCTGATGTGGTCTGAGAAGCGACTTCGTGTGTGACTGTTGTCAGTCAACTATGGTCAAAAATTCTTCGCTCTTGCTCAGCTTGGGCAAGGTCATACCTTCCCTTCCTGAGGCACTGAACAGTTTGCCAGAAGATCTTTGAGGCCCTCCTAAAGTCATTTCCATGGCCAAACTCCTCCCGTATCAGCATTTAATAAAATATTTGTGCAACCGGGAGTATAATATTCGGTCGTGGGTTCATTTCCTGATGATGCCTTTTGGCCAGGTAGCGAATCACATGCATACATGATTGGTTGTGTGTGAGGGAGAAGAACGCTGGCCAAGTAATTATTCTCTGGCTCTGGAACAGCAACCCTACCTATGATGTGTCAACTATGTTTAGACTGCCCCGTTAGCTTTCTGTTTTAAGAATTTCCATTAAAGCCTTTAGCTGTGAGCTATAAGTTAAATGCATTTCTATATTATTGATTGTTTTATTGTATTTTCCCAATACCAGACATTTGTGTCTGTTGTATTTCCTCATATATAATGTATCTATATTCAGGGTTTAAAACATAATGCTACTTTTTTAATGGTCGCTTTACTTATTGTTTACACCTTAGTAACATCTACACAGAGCCAGTCCTTTCTGGTGCAAGAAGTCTTAACACTAACTGACTCGATTCTGAAGGCATGCCCCCTCCTCTTTCCAAACAATCAGGGAGCTATTTTTGTTACGTAAATGTGTGATGTGTGAGTTATATAGGCTTAAAGAGAGGTTTAAAAAGGGGTATAACTGAAAAGAGACATCTCATACTGCATGTTCTCTTTCTCAGGTATACTGCAGTACAGTGATGACACAGCCATGATGCGCTGCGTGGCCCGTTCTCTTTTGACTAGGAAGGGCTTTGACGAGCATGACATGGCTCGCAGGTACCATCTGTGCAGTGTGAACTCTACCACACGCAGTGTGCTGTGTTTACCAGTTTACCATGTGTTATATGTATTTGCTTCACTTCCGTCGCAGATTTGCTTCGGAATATAGCCATGCGCCCAACCGTGGTTACGGCACAGGAGTCATTAAAGTTTTGCGGAAGCTTGCATCTCCTCAGCTGAGTGACGTCTTTCAGCCAGCGCAAGCTCAGTTTGGTGGACGCGGCTCATTTGGCAATGGCGGAGCGATGAGAGCTGCACCGTTTGCCCTCGCCTTTAAAGATTATGCTGACGTGCAGAGGGTAAGGCCAATTCATATGAATAAATTCACAATCAATTTAAATTAAGAACAACATATGGTAGTTTAGGTGGTGCTAGTCATACACAGATGGGACGATCATCTACCGTCATATCTTCCTTTCCCGAGGCACTGAATTTTTATACATTGAAGACAATTTAAGGTTGTTGATATTGCTTCAGTAGCATTGTACGGTTACTGCCAAATGTGTACAGCAATGTCAGAAAGAGAAACAAAGTAAAAAGATTGTCTCTGATGCTGTCACTTTTTTGGCTGGCAGAGTATTTGATACAAAAACAAAAGATTTATCCGTTACCAAGTCGCTGTCTACCACTGTGAGTACTCTGGAGAGCACAAAATGCAGAGAGGAATCCAAACATTGACGCAATGGCTTTTTTTTTTCACCCCTAAACTTGATTCCTGGTGTAGCCGCACATCAGAACTGTATTATAATTATTTATGTTTCTATTGTGATATTATTTGTGGTGATACATACATGCTTTAGTTAAATGTAGTTAAAGCTTGTTTGAAGAGGTACTTCTAACTTAAGTCGGCTATAGTCCGTATCATACAACCACAAATCAGAAAAAAAAATGTTATATAAAGGGAGCATCCCTGAAAGGCTCAGTCGTTCACAAACAAGGATTGGTCGACGTTCACCACTTTGTGAACAACTGCATGAGCAAAAAGTCCAATAGTTTAAGAACAACATTTCTCATGGTGCAATTGCAAGGACTTTAGGGATTTCATCATCTACAGTCCTGTTTTTATTTATTGATTACACAACTTCATTAGAATTGGAGTTGTATATTATCTCTGACGTTTATTTCATCACAGACATTATGGACCATCTCAGGAAAAGATTGAATTTTTTTCTGGTCAGCATCGTTAAATTTGATAATAAACATCGATTTCTGCATTTCGGGCCTGAAACACATTCCAAAATTCCAAAATCCAAAAAAGTTGAGACGGGGGCAATTTATGTCAGTAGGTGATAACATCAGCTTTTGACATATTTAAAAAAAATTCTTGAAGAAAGATTGGAAGGGATTTACATATTTCTAGCTCTGAAGTGCATAAAATCATTAAATGATTCAATGAATTGTATGAATTTCAGTGTGTAAATGGCAAGGGTACAAACCTAAGCGGAACACTTTTTAATCTCTGCTCCCTCAGACGGTACTGCATCGAGAACTGTCATTAATCAGTAGCGGATTTAAACACATGGGCACTACAAGCACTACAATACAGATTTACATTCACAAATGGCACTTAGAGATATGCAGTGGCTTGTTACATCACAAGATACTGCCAGAAATCATGTTGGGGGAAATTAAGGGATACTGGGAATCATGTCAACCTGTTGTCTTTCCTGCTAATGGGCAAATATACCAATATCACATTAACTTGTTTATGTTTAAAATGGGGACTGATGCGACTGCGGGAGCCTAGCTGTTAAGGGACTGGAATCTGGATCTGATGGTCCAGGGTTCAAATCCCACCTCTGTCATGCGGTCTCAGTTGGGTCCTTAAGCAAGACCCTTAACCCACCATTGCTTGAATTGTAAGACTGTATAAGAAGTCGCTCTGGGTAAGGGCATCTGCTAAATGCTATAAATGTAAATGTCAAAACAATAAACCATGGCAACAGGTCTGGTCAAACGTTTCTTTATTTCTTTTGTGCGTAAAACAAACTTGTATCCTTGCCAGAGTTTATGAACTTTATAACACAAAAAAGTATCAATAGTGTCGAATCAAACGTGCTTTCGTTCAGAAAACTTTTACATAAAATGTTAGCCTTTCATTTTATTCAGTGAAATTTATTAAAAGCTTCTATTTATCATGATAAACTGTCGTGCATAACTACCAGTACTGATACTTAGATCCCTGTGGTTATGAGTCAATGTTCACTGTCATTTATTTGGGTTTGAACTCTACCAACACTTATTTTGTGTCTTTGGCAGTACACGAGGCTTGGTGCTATGCTCACGCACTCCTGCTCTCTGGGATATAACGGTGCTGTATTACAATCCCGTGCTGTTCAGTTGGCTCTGCATGGTGCCCTTAGCTTACCACAGGGATTCATCAATAAACTCATCTCCGAGATGGAGGAAGTAGAGAAGGAGGAGAAAGCGCAGCAGGATGCCAAAGCGTAAGTCATCGCCATTATGCTGACTGTGTATCTGGGTATCTGGGCCAATTTGCATGAAATGTTACTTGCACTAAGAGTCTAATCTTAAGACTATAATGATGAGTGTTGTATGCTGAATAAATTAACAAAATTCAAATGGACTGGTTCTTATTCAGTAATAGATTTAAATGTTTTCTATTTGTCAATTAATTATCTTATCCAGAGCGACTTACAATTATTACAGATTTACAATCCAAGCAATTTGTGGGTTAAGGGTCTTGCTCAAGGACCCAACTGTGGTACAGGTGGGATTTGAACCCTGGACCTTCTGATCCAAAGTCCAGTGCCTTAACCACTAGGCTACCACAGTCCACAAGTTGTTAACAGGATGTGATTTATTACAGTAAAGTTAGCCTAATGTTAAATTCATCTTATCTTCTCTCATCTTCCATTCTTTGCTTGCTGAATACTAAAGGGAAATGCCTTTCACATAACAGCAGTTAGTTAGTCTCTGTGTTTGAACAGCAGAAATTTAGTAGTAAGATATTTAATCTGTTCTGGTTTAGCCCCATAATGCATGTATGTATGTGTGTGTGCGTGTGAGAGAGGGAGAGAGAAAAAAGAGATAAAGTCAGAAAGTGATAGAGAGAGGGCGGAGAGCGAGAAAGAGACAGAGAGAGACAGAGCGCGAAAGAAAGAATGAAAGAAAGAAGGTGAGAGAGAGTGAGAAAGTATGAGATTAATTTGCTATGAGTGATTATGGGAACTGTGGTGACCTAGTGGTTAAGGTACTGGACTACTGGACCTCTGCCACAGTTGGGTCGCTGAGCAAGGCCCTTAACCTACAATTGCTTGGATTGTAAGACTGCATTAATTGTAAGTCGCTCTGGATGAGAGCGTCCCCTAAATGACATCAATGTAAATGTTAATTATGTTGAATCAGCCACTGGCTAAAGAGTGATATTCACAGATGTACAGACCAGACGGAGCAAGTAAAATGTGTGCTGAAAAAGGAGCAACACGCACAGGAAGCAGAGGTCAAGGGCATGAATTTAAAAAAAGTTTGACTAATCGAAAAGATTAACAGATTATTCGACTACCAAAATAATAATTGATTGCAGCCCTAAATATTACTGTCCCCTAAACCATTTAAACCTATAGCAACAAACCACATTGGAACTTGGTTACTAGTAACACGGAAACCGCTTTGTTTTGCAGACTCAACTTAGCAGAGTTCCCATATTGTGCACGTTTGTACAGAGTGAAAGAGCTCATGGAGAGGAACAACGTAAGCGTCGAGGAGGTCATATCAAAGCTTGGTTAGTCCCTTGTAATGTGCTTCCACATAACATTATAATGATGGAGCCTGCTGTGCTACAGGTATGCACCGTTTCTTGTCCAAGTTACATCCTGTAAAATAGATTGGACTAAAATGGATGCTGACCAGATATCACTGGAGTCACATAGTGTTTTAGGCTACTGTAATGTAAATAGAAAGAACAATATCACAGAAAAACTGCGTGCAAATGACGTGTAGATGCGAGATACAGGTAGTGGGGTGGACAAACAAAGGAGTACTACTAACAATAGGACACACACATATACTTATGAACTTATGCATATACTTGTTACAAATAAGTAAAGCCAGCCACACAAACACAATTAACTCATACAAAAGAAGTCTCTAAACACATCTACAGTGTGCAGTCCAAACAAGCAAGTGAGATCACTACATGTAAGGAATTCAGGTTTTGAGTGAATGACGGACCTCGGCTCATCTCTGCTCGTGAATCGGCACCGTTGATTGGCTGTTGAGGTGTTTACAGCTATTTACAGCAGTGTCTGAAGTTAAAAGGCAGATATGTATTTCCTAATTCAATTTAAAGCAATCAGACATTGGTCGGACGAACATTAAATGGTGCATGCCTGTATACAATCTGGTTAATACAGTGGTGCCAGTAAACTTTTGTTCTCACAGGCAATGGCATTGCAGCTCTGGAGTCTGTGCCCACTGCCATCTTCTGTGTATTATACTGTTTGGAATCCCGGGAAGGCCTTCCAGAGAGCTACGGAGGCATGGAAAGGACAATAGCTTACAGCTTAGCTTTGGGAGGTGACACAGACACCATTGCGTGCATGGCAGGTGCCATTGCAGGTGCCCATTATGGCATTGATGCCATTCCCCAGAGCTGGCTGAATAGCTGTGAGGGGGTGGAGGAAGCCAAGCTCTTGGCAGAGCAGCTATATAATCTGTACAACACCGTGCAGGAAAAGGGGGACGAGGTGAACGACACCAGTGAACCAGCATCACATCTGCAGCAGACAAAAACAGAATAATGCACATTGTGAAAGATACACAAGCAGCCATCAGTAACACATGCTATCACACACTAAACTGAGAAAACAATGAAAACAATGCATTATCACTGTTGTGTGTATTTGTACAAAACGCTTTACAATAAAATCATAAAGCACTAACCTGTTGGCTTGTAAACATTGTATTCTTTCATTCAGACTAAATATAGACAAATTCAACCAGTTTAAATTATTAAGCTTTTTTTATTATTTTAAATAAATGAGCCCAAGTGACATATAAATATCAAAAGCAGAAATATACACATAAAAACAGTAAAATATCGCCGGAAACGACAATTTGCAGGGTCGTAAAAATGGCACAATGTGAGCACAGTATAAAGGTAGGAATGAAATTAGATTTATATGACTTGTATTATTTAATGTATTAATAGTTTTGTGATTTTCTAGTATATGTCAGAAATTGATGGAATTTTGGGGTAGTTAAGGGTCACCTGGTAAGACATCAAGTTTAATATCAATGTTACTAAAAACCCTGTCAAAAGATTCCTGAAACCTGATTGGCCAATGGCAGCCATATTATTTGGCAAATCACAAAATCCCACATTGCACAACATTTGAATATATTTTAAATGCAGCACAACTTTCGATTTTGGTTTCGCCCACTTTTATCAGTATATATAAATGAGCCCTGGCCTGATTAGACCACATCTGTAATAATACTGGGTCTTGCCACAAGAGTGTGTAAAAGGGCTTCCCCTGCTGTCCCATAAAATAACTTTTAGAGATCGTATGGATAGTTTACCTGCTAAACATGCCTCTATGAAAGTTGGTGTAGCATTGGGCTGAGAGAAGCAGGATGGTCTTTCTAGGTTGGTCTGACATAGCTGTTAGGAGGTGTTGGTATTCAGTTGTTTTGGGAAAGCATGCACACAGTGAACAGGCTTCAGATGGAGACAGATTCATTGTCCACCTTCGTGGCACCTTCACTATACACTCCTGTGTCTGCCTGGACTGTTTCCAATCACTCAGCACAAGAACAGTTGCAGTGCTGTCACGAATGAGAAACCTGGAAATTAAACACATGGCCTCAAAGTGAAAAACGAAATCAGTTTTAGTGCGAATCCATATTAGAATGGAAAGAAAACAATGAAGCAGAGTGCTAGACTAACCTGGGGCAGTATTTCAAAACCTGGCAACCTTGTGGTTTTTTTTTTTTGCGGCAGTGGCAAGAGTATACAGAGAATGGTGTTATCAGGGGAAAACGTTTCAGAGTGGAACAACGCTAATTTTGAGTATGTCCCCTTTTTTCCCAGGAGTGTATTTTGATATTAATGATCTGAAAAAAAAAGTGAAACTCTCAAATTGAAGTAAAACAGAAGCTGCCCTGCTCACAAAAATTAGGAGATACTGTATTTCATTATTGGATATTCCATAATGAAATATCTTTCTACATATTTTCTATAATTTTTGTGAGCAGTACAGTACGTTTGCTGGCTGGTTAATATCTAGTACAGTAATAGCAATAGTGAACGAGATTTTAAATAAATACTATTTATTATGCCATTTTAAATGAGTTTTCATTGGTACGGGACTGTGGGGCAGACTGTAATTTGTGCCATAATACTTATGTAGTGTAATTCTGGTCCCTACCAGTAGATGGCAGTTATGACTCTTGCAGCGTTCAATTTGACAAGTAAAGAACGGTAATAATAGCGAGCATGTAGCATGTACTGAAGATGATAGATTCATTTTGATTAATGTGTTTACCTTTAAAACAGGAGCTTTATTATAAATGGATGGTAAGTTTAAGCTCTATTTGCGATTCGAATCTAATTTTAAAATTCTAAATTATCTGTAAATTAGCGTTTACACAGTTTGTTGCACGCTGCGTACCACAAGTCAAAATAGTAACTTATTTCAGTACAGTAGAAACGTAGTTTGTAAAAGATTTCATTATTTCCCGTTTAAAATGATCACACTAGTGGGTGACTGATAAACATTTAGTTTGATTAAGACTCCGTGTCCCGTATTTATTCTATGATCAAGTGTTGCGTAGTGATGAGTGATTGGAGATTGTAACTGGATGTAGATAGTTATAAAGTTAAGCTTATTAGAACTTAAGGCATGTAGGTCAGGACGACCTGGTGAAGTTCAAACCAGGTATCGGAATGGAGAAGAAATGTCATTTAAGAGACTTTGAATGTGTCATGGTTGTTGATACTAGAGAGAGGCTAGTCTGAGTATTTTAGAAATTGCATTGGGATTTTTTTTTACACACAGTCATATCCAGGGTTTACAGAATATGGTACAAAAAAGAAAAAAAAATCAGAGAATGGCCAGACTGGTTCAAGCTCATACAGCAGAAAATACGAGCATCTCTGAATGCACAACAGGTTAAATATTGAAGCAAATGGGTTACAACGGCAAATGACCACACCAGGTGGTTGTTTGGGCTGACCAACATTGGACAGTAGAAGATACTAAATGTTGCCTGATCTGATGAGTCTCAGTTTCTGGTGCAACACTGGGATCTGGATCAGAATTAGGTGGAAGTATGATGCAAGCATGGATCCGTCTTACCTTGTTTCAACTGGTGTTGTACTGGTGTGATGGATATTTTCTTGCCACACTTTAGTTTTGTGTGTTTATGTATCATATTCAGATGGCTACTTTTAGCAAGATAAAATGATTTTACAAAGCTCCAGTAATCTAATTGTTTTCTTTAACATGACAGTGACACTGTGAGATGGCATCACTGAGTACAGTGATGGAACAGGAGATTTGCATCATGGGTGTTCAGCTGATAAATCTGCAGCAACTATGCAATGCTATCACGTCACTATGGACCAGAATTTCTGTAGAATGTTTCCAGCACTGTGTTGAATCTCTGGCACAAAAAAATGTAAGGCCGTTCTGAAGGCAACAAGGGTGCCCAACCATGTTCTAGCAAGATGTACCTAATAAAGTGGCCAGTAAGTGCATATATATGTAGTCATCCCACATGACTTCTCTTAAGGCTGTGGTAATTTGTTGTTCATTTAAAAATGAATTCAGAATTTAATTGCTGTAAAACAACCTGCGTTTTTTGAGCAAGTGTTAAACAAAGAGTCAGAGAGTCTGTTCACCCATTTGGTTAAGCTCCTCGAACAGGAGAAGTTTCAAATTATGAAATCATCATCTCCTAGTGTAGTGTCATTTTCAGTTAATTTTAGTCTTTGCTTTTTTTACTATGTGGCAGAATAATAATTACAGTGCTGCTGAAGGCCGGTATGACAGTGAAACAAGCTTTTGTGTAGAACTTTCAGCTTTCAGCTGCCAGCACTCATGGCCTACATTGGGATGGTGATTGGCACAGCTGTGGGTCAGCGCACACACAATGTAACTAGCTGAATTTTTGCCCTTACTGCTGGCATGTTCCTCTATGTGGATATGCCTCCTGAGATGCTGCATGGCAATAAAAGAGCAGCGACCTCTGTCACTTTGTCCTACAGAATGTGGGCATGCTCACTGGGTTGGGCATCATGCTGATTATTGCCATTTATGAGGAAAACATTGTGCTTTCTGGAAAACCATTTGTTGCTTTCTTAAAATCGCTCTTAGAATGACAAAATCTGTAAATAGGTCAGGTATTTAGAATTTGTAAAAGTTTCATTTCAGAAATTCTCCATGGTGTATTTAGTCAGCGTTTCTGCGACAGCACTTATTGTACCATTAAGACAGACAATCCGTTTTAAAGATTTTAGCTTAATAATTTAACCTTTTAACAGTGAAAGCAGACTAAAATATTTTCCCACTTTTTCAGCCAAGACATTTACTGTATGTGGCTGATTTTTTTGTCAGCATAGACAAAGGCATTATAGCATCACATGATACTACATCTAACTGGTACTAGAAAGTATTATCTGTTGATTCCTACCTCTGTTCATAATCTCCATACCATCCTGACTTAAAAACAGAATGCTGGTTAACAGATAATTATAGTACTAACAAATATCTACTTGTTGTTTTAATGGAGGTAATGGTACTTTTTGAGACTGATAAAGAAGCTCTCAGTAGCTTATACATTACATTTGCGTGATTCAAACCATACGTGTATCTTGTGCAATCAGAAACAACAACCGCTGGAAGAAAAGGCAATTTGACTGGAAGTGCCAGAAAAGTGAAGGATAACGCAGCAGATTGGCATAACTTAATTCTGAAATGGGAGCGTCTGAGTGACGAGGGAGCCACCACTGCAAATAAAATTGTCAACTGCAAACTAAGCAAAGAGTAAGACTTGGGGAATTTCAGTTTGCTTACAGTTATACATTATGATATAAAATGCTTGTGTACACGTCACCTGTTCACTTGTGTCTGAAGCAGGTCTGTAAAGGAACCTGAAGTGTTAACAGAGGAAGAAAGTTCATCTCAAGCTCCCCCTGAAAAACATATGTCTCAAGAAAACCTGGAGCTAGAGGAGGAATGCTTGAAACTGCAGCATGTTGTAGATAAAATGGTATGGGTAGTCGTAATGTTCAAGAGGAGCAAATGTTAGAGGAGCCAGTTAATTACCTTTCTTTGTCTTGTTTTGTTTTTCAAAAGATTAGTACACCAGGTTCATGTCTTGGCTTGGTTGGAGTCCAGATTGGAACTGGATTGGGAAACGTTTCATTTACTTGTCAACTGTTGGAAACCATTACCATTGAGTGGATCAACATAGATTTAGCAATTTAGGGTTTTGGCCCTTGTTTTTTGTGTATATAACATTGGTTTTGACTTTGGATCAAGTGATCGAATATTACAAATGCCACTTTCTCCCTTAATGCCTGTGGGATCAGACTATTGTATGTGAGGATATACAGCACAGAGTGTGGTATTTTTTAGGAAGCATCCAACTTGAAGACTATCATGGGATAGAAGTCTCTATCCCACAGAAATGAAGCTGATCTAATGACCTTTATGTTAATAACCACTGTGTAGGATGATTGTATTAGCTCTAGTTCAGGTTCAGGTCCATTTTGATAGTGACAATGTAACTGTTGGCATGACTGTAGCCATTGTCGCTGACATTAAAACACACCAACAAACCACAGTGGTGGGTTGGATAGGTGCAATATATAGTACTGTCCAAAAGTCTTCTATATTTTCAGTTTATTTTTTTATATTTAAGATTTAGAATTACAGATTGTAGTATATCAGTTTCTCTACATACTTTGTTAGTCCCCTTTACTCTACTCTGCTGATGAAGGGTTAAATGGGGACTAACAAACTATGTAACAACAGAGTCTGAATTTACAACTACAAGTTGGAACAGTATGGTAGGTGTGTCTAATAGATTGCACAGTGAGTAAGCAGTGTTTAATAGCTCCAGCAGCACTGCTGCCTCTGATCCAACCGTAACAAACGCTAACATTCATTTTGCCAATCATTAACATCTCCTTTGCAACCCATTTTCCACACATGTACCACCTCTTTTCAATATATGAATCCTATAGTACACTCCGCATGTATTTGTAGCTCATTTATTGCAACAATACTCCTGGTGTGGTCATCTGCAGGAGCCTCATTTTACTATCACCGTAAACATGCATGGTGATCATTTTTTGTGGGTGGAGCTTATGTTGACACACCAATCCCTAAAGAGTTTCCCGTTCAGTAAGTTGGATATTGTATAAAACTCTCTAGAATTAAGCCCTTGTGTTGTATATAATCCTTTTATATTTATACTTTTATAAATGTTTTTTGTATGGACATACTGTTTTAGAGAATTCATTGACTGGAAAGCCAATAAGGTTATGTTTTTTTTTCCTTTTTTAAAAAGGCTTACATTCTGTCCAAAATGAAAAAGATTGTGTGTTCGGAGAAGGGGATCTGTGAACTGGAGGTGTTTCAATATGGAGAGAATGGAAGACCAGCACCACTGTTTCAGACATGGTCTACACAGCAGTTTGGTAAAATAATTATATGAATAACATTCCTATATTTGCCCTTCAATTTGATTGCTTGGTTAATGAGTGTACAAAGTCCAGGTAAAAAACTGAAGAAAACCGTTCTAAGCAAAGCATCTTGTTATACCCTTGCTTGTCCTGATTAGAATTCTAACAATTAGCTATGCATGTACAAAAAGTTATGCGCCACCTAAAATGACAATAAAACATGAATATTAATATGAAATGTGTCGCGTTGTTGCTGCATCTTCTGAGGAGGCAGTAGAACTTGGAACATTAGTGTGGGGTCAGGAACTGATATCCAGCAGTAATTCCTACTTTCAAAGATGTCTGACAGTTAAGGCAAACCAGGCAAGCTTTTCATCCAAGCTGGCAAACAATTTCTTTATGGATGTTGTAGAAGAGCTGGGCAGAAAGTTGACAACATGAATAATTGGAGAGGTTGAGAAATATCAGAACGTTATATTGAGAGTGCCTGAATTGTTCACTACAGTGCTTTCTGTGGAGATTCCATGCCGGTGTGCTTCATTTTCTAAATCTTTTAGCTGACGTGCCTGAAATAACAGTGTTAATAATTAAATGTGTGTGGACGTGCGTACAGGGTGAGTCGAAAGTCACAGGACATCCTTTCCTTTCAGAAACAAAAGGGAAAATGACATCTGAATACCCCAGCAAGTAATGAGCGAAGGGGCCTATCTTGTCATCTATGTCTGAAGCCGCCATATTGGATCAAGTGCAAGTTTTTCTAATGGGAAGGTCATGTAGCGTATCAAAGAAAACAAGAATTGTCTCAGATATTGATTGTTGCAATCAGATTTGCAACATCTTTATCTATATCTGAACTTGTTCAAAAGTTATCAGCACACAAAGTTCTAAACATTTGTTGTTAATATTGATGGAATTGATCATTCTGATGTACGGGGAAAGCAACTGCTGTATCATAGTTGCACACTTCAACAACCGACACTCAGAAAGATCATCAATATCACACAGCACAGCACAAGCCTTAGTGGTCGTCCAAAGACCGCTACTGATGAAGAAACCTCAACAATGGTTTTGGCAGCCTTTGTGAAAAGTCCACGGTGCAGCATGCAATGTGTCCTGTGACTTTTGACTCACCCTGTATGTATGATTATACACACAGACACAGGGGTGCGCCGTTTAACGTTCACATTACCTTCTGTAAAACTGGAGATTGAAATGGATGACATCCGGTCAGTAATTGTTATATCATAGTACAGTAATTACCGATAATGAAAACGAGCATTGTTGTTTTCTGCCTCCAAGACTGCGTTTCTCTTTCTGACAGCAGGTATTGCCAGTACTAGTTTTCTGACATTCAGATGTCAATTAGACAGATAAGACAGATTTGATTTCCTATTATGATTAAGACCTTGGGCATTAAAGCAAACAGGTAGTAGGTAGCTGTGGTAATACCTGTCAATCGCTTTATCAATAATTATTCATTATGGATTTTATTGTCTCTTGCAGCTGAAGTTTCGTCTACACTTTATGAAGCCTACAAGCAGGAGCTGGCCTTAAAAAGAACCATACTAGGAGAACTAGCACACACAACTAACCAAGATCTCTGCGTGGTCTACCTGTCCTGCTGGCTCTATCAACCCTACATTACTGACAACACCAAACTGCTTCTGGAGAGCTTACTGATGGAGACGGGTCACAGAGCATTGTGAACTACAGCTGTAACAGCGTTTTTTTAACACTGTATATGGATTTTGCATGTGCAGAGTTAATTGTTTTTTTTTAATATACATTTGAATATTTTGTTTCTTTTTATGAATAGGTGCGTATCAAATATTTAAAAACGCACCGTTTGCCAAGTTAAAAAGTTTGTGTTGTATAAATCGATTCCTCACAGTTAAGCCCCATATGGTGCAAGCTCCTATTTTAGCAATATTACGGTAGTGTGTTGCACTCTACGTTCTTTATTGTTAAGCCAGTATTTCAACGAACGAACAAAAGTAGAAATAAAAATGTTTCCCTTTAGCGATGTGGCTATGTTTTACTTATACTTTACTCTAAACAATGGCCATACTATATTTTAAGAAATGTTTGGGTAACAAACCAACTCCATTTTATACTGTAATTATGAATAAATGCATGTAGGGCATGCACAGAGCCTGAGCGTATATTTACTTAATATAAGAAAATTAGGCCCATATTACTTGTGGGAAATCATGGACTGGAACCTCACTAATTCCAGAGTGAGGAACTATGAGAAAACAACTTTCCCAGAAGCTTCGAATCTGGTCTTTTGTATGTTCCTCAAAGGCCATTTTAGCTTTATTTTACATTAAAAACATCTGGATCATGAAATATGACAAGAACGCTATTAGTAAATATCATTGTCAGTGTGAGTAATGCTATTTTTTATAATGTTGTATTTAGGACATTAATAACACATTAAACAAACAGGCTAGCTCTACTGTTGTCATATCATTTTGTACAAACGTCTCATACTAAATTCAGTCACAACTTGTCGAATTTGGTTTCTATCCAAAACATAGGGGTACATGTCACACTCTTGGTACAAATCTCCACTAAAATCTGATGTCTCGTGTGTTTTTTTTTTAATTATTACATATTCTTGGTGCAAATAATTTCACCATGGGTCCAACCAAAAAGGATAACGCTTAAACAGAGATAACATTGAAATATTAGTGAGATGCTAAGTTACATTTTATTTCATCTAAATATTATATAGTGCATCAGCTTAAAGTACAACACCATTACTGTATATAATGTGTGTGTGTGTGTGTGTGTGTATATATATATATATATATATATAATTTTGTTTTTCTTTTTTTTATGGGGGTCTGTGACAAATTAATTCAATATTTATTATTCCTTATGGGAAAACTTCTTTCAGCACTCAACATGCCTTCTGGAATTAATTAAAAACTTAATTAAAAATTAATTAAAAACTTCACTCAGTTCTATTTCACAGCACTGCTTATTTGAACCCTTTCAGGGCTGTCAGGATTGTATGCACATATTTAGTTATTTTCACACAAAATTCGAAACTAACGTATACATATCGACTTATATAAGGTCTGTGACATACTGGGTGGTTTTGCATTTGGCATCAATTTAAAAGTATTAGTCCATTGGTTAAAAGTTAAAACATCCTAGTTTTTCATTATTTTTAGTAACTCTTAAGTAATTAATGGTATTGATTTTTTAATACCAAGCAGCTCTGGGGGTAAGAGGCAGCAGTTCACGAGGGCCGGCCAACAATTCCCAGGTGAAGGAGGGGATGGATGGGTGGCAATCATAGGAACCTGTCCAGACCCTCCCCCGATCAGGATGAGAGGGGGTAAAACAGGGTTCTGTGCTTTAGAAAGAATTGGGTATATACTCTTTATATTAAATATTTTCAAGATTGACACTTTAGGGTCTTATAAATAATTAATAATATGAATTAAAAATAATATTGATCATCATCCTCACTTCCTTCCACTCTTTTGTTCTGTAGGTCAATTAAGTGTTTCATATAAAGCCTCAACGCTCACTCACAAACATTGGTTTAATCTTCATCGGTTTTCCTTTAGTATTACAAATGCTGAAATGTTTCAAAAAGCACAGTTTGCCCAGATATTACATAAAAAAGTAATAAAATAGTGCCTTTTAACCAACCATCAAACTGGACGAGCTAATAGGAGCTACTATGGAACATGTAACAAATACAAGAGGTAACCTGGGATTGTACACACATAAAACAAGTTTATCCACTTGCTTTCACAGTTCTTGTTGGATGCTGGGCATTTCATACATGTTCACAACAGAAACCTAAACTCACATTTTAAGTCAATCTAGCTCCATTTCATAGACCATTCGGAAGAGCTTTAAAACCAAAGCACACTACTAGAACAATTCCTTCTTCTGTTTAAACATAGCACTTTTTCTGTATAGACTTTGAACTTGTTTTAACTGGATCTAGTAGGTACACAAACACACAATGCTCTTAAGTGGAGGGTACTGGAACATTTTTGCAGATTGAATAATGAAACGTGAAGTTATAAAGTCTGTGTCCAAACTCCTAAATCGTACATCCT
The DNA here is from genome assembly GCA_036873895.1 of Parotocinclus cabessadecuia. NCBI lineage: Eukaryota > Metazoa > Chordata > Actinopteri > Siluriformes > Loricariidae > Parotocinclus > Parotocinclus cabessadecuia. The sequence continues at coordinate 17,875 of JAYJMA010046983.1, forward strand.
CTAACAAAGGACTGAACAAAACTATGCATTAACCTATACTAATGATAATAATACTTTCTTTTTACAAATTTACAAACACTTCCAATAAAAAAGCGTGCCTTGAAAAACATCACCAGGCAGACATGACTGCCTTGAAGTAGCCGAATGGTTTTGGAAGCTGGAACTTCATCAAGTCTTTCTGTCAGTTTCAATGCCCAGCAGTGCATGGACCGTCTCTAAAGGAACTCCTTCAGGTGCCTCGATGTGGACCGTGCTACCGTCAGGCCCGTTCACTATGACTATTCCCTTGGAAGCGAGCTCCTCTGCACTCTGGCGGACGAGGCCCTCTGCTGTTTCGATGAAAACCTGAGGCTCTTCCTGAGCCTCGTCAGGCTGCAGCATCATGGGACTTGCTACGGTTTCTTCTGAAACCTCTGCCTCTTCCATGCTGTCAGCCAGCGGTGGGGCACAGTTTTAGTCGTTCGGGGCGATTTCGTCACATTTAGGACCCGTGCTCAGCACGTCTTCCAGTTCTTTCACCTGATCTGTAATGTCCACGTTGCCGTCGCTGTTCAGAACCTCTGAAAGCTCCGTGTCCTGGTCTTCTACAGGTTTAGCCACCTCCGAATCCACAGGACAATCACGCGTGTCCATAGGCTCTTCTTCTGTCCTTGTTTCAGATGCAGCGTCACTACTCACAAAATTTTCAAGACGTGTCAAGACCACCTGAGGCTCCCGCATTAGCACAGAACCATCCTCGTGCTTCTGAATACCATTTTGATTAACCTCGGGGCTGGTTTGTTCTCCACAGCTGTTTTCCATTTTGAACCTCTTTGCTGGGGGCAACATCTTAGCATTCTGAAAAGCATAACAGAAGTGGATGAAATTTCAAGAAGTAAAAACTCTTTATAACCACATAATACTAGCTAGACCGATAGATACAGTGCTTTTGCATAAATATTCGATTTGTGATTGAGTACACAACGACTGAAATTCACAATAGCCCTCGCTCAGTGAAGATCTCTGCTGTGTTTATCATGTTCTTCTTCTACAGTACTGTATTCTCAGTGCAAATATGTCACCATCGGTTAGTGCTGGGCAATACGACCAAAAATTTGTATCATGATATTTTTAAGGATTTTACTGATTTCGTGGCATTATCACCCACACCGAAGATATGGTTGTGTTCAAAATGAACTGCTACCATCCTCATTAGTGTCCCTAGTCCCTCATCATTAAAGTAATGTTTAGATACACTAGCTAAGTAGCACCCAAAACACAATCGAAATCTAACACATCCTTATCATGTCAGAACCCAAAGCCTTAAATCATCCCTCTAGTGGCTGAAACTGTATGAATTAAAGTTAAAAGTACCGTGCTGTTCATGTGTGGTTCACCAGCACACAAGTCTTATTTGAGACTTAACGCCGGATCAACAGCTGAAGCCACTAAAAAGGTTTTTATTATTATACGGTTTATTTCACCCCACAAAGTTACAAATCAGAATGAATTAAATACGTTGCTGAATATAAACAGTTTTTACTGAGCAATCTGCAACTTATTCAAAACAGCTTTAAAAAAAGAGCTGTGCCTTTTCACTCATAAGACATATCCCAAATTCAGTGGGCTAATTAGTCTCAAGAGTTACAGCATTCCTATTGTGATGTCACTTTGCTTGAAAATCCATTTCTGTTTTCTGTTCTTTAATCTGACAAAGCCTATTTAAGCTGTTAACAGGCTACTGCTAGGCTGTGATGTTTTATGTTACCTGGCTAGCAAGCGTTACCCAGCATGGTGTTTGGCAATGTCGTTTTATTTTGCAATGGGGAGGTGGCCATGTAGCAGATCAAAGAATTGTCTCAGGAATCTATTGCCCTGATCAGATTTGCAATGCCGTTCAAAAGTTATCAACACAAAGTTCAATACTCTTGTTGTTCGTCACAGGTACCTGAAGATGGAATTGATGATTCTGATGTATACGGAACACAGCTGCAGGATCATAGCCAACACCCAGAAAGATCATCAATTTCACACAGCACTGTTGGTAAGCCACTTAGTGGTCATCCAAAGACCGCTACCAACGAAGAAACCACAACAATGTTTTTGGCAGCCTTTGTGAAAAGTCCATGACGCAGCTCGCAACGTGTCACAACAGAATGTGGTTTGATCCCTTATATGGATTTTTCATACCAATACGTGGAACCCCTCCAAGATCCAGCTGCAGCAGAAACTGTCAGAGGATGACCCTGATAGACGTGTCAGGTTCTGAACATGGGCGTAAGGTCAACATTAATGTTAATCTCATAGAGATTCATAATGACTGGATCCTGCTCCTTCAGCTTCTGTGTTCAGCAGCAGGGACAGAACATTGAACTGTCATATACATCAAATAACTGTACATAATGGGAAAGGTTTCCAGTTGTTGTTGCAAAATAAACTTTAAACCGCAAAAGATATTGCAAATCTGATTGTGGCAATCAATTTCATGATGTCATGATGCAAATGTGTCATGGTGTGCATTATGGAGTTACATAATGTCATGAGTTTATTATGAAATCTAATTGCATTCTTTGAGATGTTACCATATGTGTATCTTCTGTTCTGCAACTGGATACTCATTAAAGAAAAGATTAACTTGCGAGTGGTGATGTTTAAAGGCACATTTGTTTACATTGATGTTCAATATAAGATAGCACTTATTATTATTTGAATTTGGTGAAACTTTTAAAACAAACGCATTTTCCCCAATTTATCTTAATTGAAGAGAATCTAAATATGATTTGGTTTAAATTGTCATATAAGAAATGCACACATTATTTTGAATTCTCATTCTTCTAGAAGTAAAAAAGGAATGTTTTCACTTTCTTATTTAATGGTGAAGTTACAAAAGAGCACTTTATTAATAATTTTAACAATTTATAGTTATTTCTTTTAAGTAAAAAAATAAAAAGACATTTAATCATTAACTAATATTAATCAAATAATGAGCAGAATCTATCGTTAGACCCTACGTACACTGCTCACAAAAATTAGGAGATATTTCATTCCTTGCATTTTTGTGAGCAGCATATATATATATATATATATCTCAAACTCCTCGGTTTGCAACACATTCAACTTTTGATGGATATATTGGAATGAAAACACATAATAAACTGGAGAGCACCGCTACAAAGAAGTATCAATCAGGGAGTGGTTACACACAACAAACAAACTTTAAACAAAACTTGAAACACCATCAAATTCATTATTAAGAAATGGAAAGAATTTGATATAATGATGACCCTGCTTAAGACACATTCATCCATCAGAAGTAACCGTTTACAATAGGCAGTAATCAGGGAAGCAGGCAAAAGGCTAAAGAACACTCCAACTGAAGAGATCTGCAGTTGAGAGCTATTTTTAGACACTCCAGAAAGCTTATGGAAAAGTGGCAAAGAAGAAAAACTTGAAATCACTAATTGGCCCAGCAAGTTCTTTAAAAATGTACTCAGGTCTCATCAGACCAAAAAGTAACTTTGTGTTAGCGGTACTGGATTGGCTCTGAACCAAAATTTAACGAAGAATATTCCATATTATTACCAAATGATTCATAAAAATACCACACTGGGTTATTATGCAGGTTTAAGTTAATGACATTATCTTATTAAATAATTACAGTGTTTAATAGTGTTGTTGTCTCCATAAAAAAAACTCACATACTGCCTTCAGTGAAATAAAAGAGCAAATGTAATTTTACATTTATAAAAACGTCCCAACGTTTTTAGATTTAATGTTGTCAATGACAGTATCTTTCAGAAAGAAAAGCTGTAGTTCACCTCGATTGTCCGAAAATTCTTTGGTGCCTGATTTGTTCTCATCGTAGCCTGTTGTCCCTGAGAAGCATTCAATTCAAACGTAGTGGATGGATCAGTAATACCCAAAGATTTTAAGATCTGCAAAATACAAAGGTTACTTTTAGCGTTTTCATTTAGCATGAAAGCTTGGACTAAATTCAGTACACAGTGTACATTTGAAATGCTTTTTACTGCTATAACAGAATTGTAATAAGTACAAAAGTAATACTCTTCATTACTCTTACTTCCATGTTGTTGACGTTGACTGCTGGTCGGGAAGCTGGTGCAATACTAAAGTGCTCCTCTGCCATCTTCTTCACTTGGGAGTGGAGTTGCTCAAACTCACTATATACACTGGGAAAGTGCTGCTTTGATGAACGGCCATTCTCTACCTTTTTTTCAGGGCAGAAATTGTAATGTTGTGTATGGAATTTGTTTTGTATGGAAAACAATTCCGTATTTCACAGAAAACGTACTAATCAACAGGTTTTGAAAATCAGAGCATAGTCGTTGCTAAGGTATCATAACTTCTAGAACATACAGTATACAGTATAGTAGTGCTTAAAATGCACAGACCACTTATATATAACAAACAAATTACATATTAATATTATTGTTTATATAAATATATTAGGCATTACCTTCATTAGTACAAATTCCCAAACTGTCATGACCTTAGCTAAGCGAGGAAGAACAATCTCCATCAGGTCCTCGTCATCATACTGCTCTATAAACTGGACCAAGAAATTCAAATAATCAGTACACAATATTTGTTTTCTGATTTACTGCTATTCTTTCTGGTTTCTATGCAGAGTACAACAAAGGCTTGGCCTGGGTATTTATATAAGTTTGAACAATAATCCAATGATCGTATTACCAATGCACCATACAGCATATAAGGCGTAGCTTTATACCATCTGAACTGAAGGTTTCCTGGGATGTTTACATATTTGTATAGTGCTTCTCATTCTAAAATCAATGTGCATGATAACCATCTCATTTAAGTGTTATACATTTTAAGATAGCTTAGATAGCCCTTAGTTATTAGTTTTTTCCAGTTATTCAAATTATTTTAATTGCATTAGTCTAAAGTGTTTTATTTAAAAATGTGTGTACATCAGTTTTTTATTGAATGCAATACTGATAATCATGAGGAAATCGAAACATGACAGGAGTGTACAGTTACATGCCATTACTACGTATGTCAGAAATCAGAATTAGTACTAAATATAAAATATATATTAATGAAAGACATGCTTTAATCTACAGAGTTCATGATGCTACCACGAGTTTATGATAATATTTGGATTTCACTGATGAATTTCACCAAGAATCCAAAACATATTAGCAAGTATAAAGAGTAACAGGTGTTCTGTTACCATGAGCTACCAACACAAAATGTAAACATTTAACAGAGCTCATTTACGAGTTCAGCAGATATTAAATTAGTATGGCATAGACACAACGGCTGAAGGATAGCAGATAAATAGCAGGAAAGTTGGTTCTAAGGTTAGCTGAAGCCAAATGATTGTCCTAGTGACAAATATACAAAAAAAATTTAAAAAGCAAGAAAGCTGCCCAACAAACTGTTAACCTACCTGTTGCTGATAAATAATAGTAAAAAGCACGTATCTGTGTTTTGTCATCTCTGGAAGCAATAGGGTAATGCTTTTTTCAAGCAGTTAAAAACTGCAGCTTTGCTGACTAAGAATAAATCTGTTTAATCTGATGTATCATGAAATACACTCACCGATAACTTTATTACCTACACCGGCCTGTTTCTACACTCAATATCCATTTGTTCCACAGTTCCACTTACCATATAATAGTTCTACAATTACAGACTGTACTCCATCTGTTTCTCTATATACTTTTTTTTAAAAGTGTTCATGCACTGTGCGCTCCACCTACTACTTGGAGTAGGTCAGAGTCAGAGACAGTAGTTCATCTATTGTTTCACAGTGAGTGTTAGTCTTCCTCTAATCCTTCATCATTGCTCACAGAATGCTGCCTACAGGGTGCTAGTTATTGGACGTTTATTGTTGGCAGTGACACGGAGGCGTTTCAAAACTCTAGCAGCACCGCTGATCCACTCATACCAGCACAACACACACTAGCAAACCACCACTTCACTGCTGTTCTGTGAATTATCCACCACCAAAATAGTGGCTGAACTGCACAATTAGAGAGCAAAGTAAAGGCGACGAACAAATGGAGTCTATAATATAATCTAATATACAGATAATAATAATAATGGAGTCTATATATAAATAATATGAATCTATAATATCAAATATATGGAATATATAATCCAGGGTGAGTTACAGGACAAATGGCAAATTTGAATATCACGGCAAGTAATAGGTGGGGCTGGGGGAGGTGTTGGGGGGCTATATTTTAATCACTGACCGGAACACGGCCGTCATCATGAAAGCCAATTGGAAGGTGATTGCAATGGTGGTTCAAAAGTTATCAACATAAAGTTCAAAAGTATTTGTTGTTAGTCACAAATAATTGAAGAAGGAATTGACGATTCTGATGTACGGGGAATGCAGCTTCCATAGCCACAAACTTTGACAAGCAACACCCAAAACGATCACCAATTTCATTCAACACTGTAGTATCCGAAGACTGTAGGTCACCCGAAGACGAAGAAACCTCAACAATAGTTTTGGTAGCCGTTGTGAACAGTCCACGAAGCAGCATGCAATGTTTCCTGTGACTTTTGACTCACCCTGTAGACTTAAGGTAAGTGGAATTGGTAAAAGTTGAAAGTGAGTGCAGGATTTTGTTCCTAATAAAGCGATCAGTGAGTGTATATGATATGATTGGTATATAAAGGTATTTATTGCACTGTTACCATTGACCTAATGTAGTAAAACAGTGTTAACACTCCATGCATCAAGGTTATTTGACCTTTTTAGGTAATAATGTATAATGAATCTTTAACTGTCACATGGTTGGTCTATAGTTTTAAAAAGTGATCATGTAATATAATTAAAATAAGAACAACACTAGACATTTTGGTACTTGGTAGTAGTCTGTCTGTCTGTGTGTGTGTGTGTGTGTGTGTGTGTGTGTGTGTGTGTGTGTGTGTGTGTGTGTGTGTGTGTGTGTG